>NW_027020228.1:3503515-3679610 GCF_013076305.1 Rhopilema esculentum | reverse complement strand
GAGGATTCACCCATCAAACAATAGCCTACATGTATGATGTCTCAGTGTCTTTGATTAGTAGTATCTTCATTACATGGATACAATTTATTTATTTACATTTCAAAGAAATTAAGTACCCAATGTTTCCCAGTAAAGAAGATCTGAAGCCATTTTTGCCAAAGGTTTTCAAGCCTTTTAGAAATGTGAGGTGTTCTATTGACTGCACAGAGTTTTTTTGTCAGACTCCAAGGGACTATGCACATCAAGGCAATGTTTATTCTTCATATAAACACCATGCTACATTTAAGGCTTTAATAGCAGTGACACCAAATGGGTCTGCATGCTTTATTTCTGACCTTTATGAGGGCAGTATTGATGATGTCTCAATAACAAGCCAGTGTGGCATCCTAGACCACATAGAACCTGGAGATGTGCTGTTAGTTGACAAAGGTTTCACCATCCAGGAGTTTCTTTATGCAAAACAAGCAACGATAAAGATACCAGCATTTTTAGGCAAAAGGGACAAGCTGACAAAGGAGGAAGAGATGGCCACAAGAAGGATAGCCAAGGCACGAATTCACGTTGAACGATTTAATGAACGTTTAAAGAAATTTTTACTTGTTGGAAGGACAATTCCTCTGTCATTAATCCCTATAGCTTCACAATTAGTTTACGTAGCAAGCTGTCTTGTCAACTTTCAAGCACCCTTATGTAAATAAGTCTTTCCTTAGGATAGCTTTGCACACATTGAAATATTGATGTCTTCCTGTTTTTAAATGTGTACTAGGCATCCCCAATAATGTATATATTCACTTGGGGCATACTGAAAATGAAGGATCCATAATACCTCTTGTTAAAAATCCCTCAAGAGAAGAAGGGTCTAAATAGTCATTAAGTACTTAAAAAGTCATTAAGTACTGCTTTTGAAGCCATGGTTCAAACCCAAATTTTTCCATTTGAAATCCCTTATTCTCAGCTGAAAATAGGGTTAAAACTCTCCTGTTTTGGCTATGATAATTTTAAAGGTGAAAATTCTATGCCTCTAAAAATTTCTAATATTTATATTTATCAAAATGTGTGTATTTGAAATCTAAGCAGAAAGTTACAAGGTAGGGTAATTCAAAAGTACACATCAATGAGTTAGGGAATACAATACAGTTGTTCAATACAATGAACATAGCTTTAAAAATTTACAAGGCCATCCTTTAACAACAAAAAGCTAATTAATACTTAGTAATGAGTGGTGCAAGAGGGGGTTATGCAAACACATACAACAACTACGGTGTTGATGGAAAATTAACAAAAGCAAACAAGGAAGAGTAGGGTTCAAAAGATGAATTTGGAGGGTATTTACATTCTTGCTGACATGATATTAACATAATATTAATTAAAGCATTAGTTAAGAGTTTACACAATAAATGGTGGGAGTCCTCTGGGTACCCGCATTTCAAAGTACTCTGGTATGAATACTTTGTGCCAGAATGCAGAAATGTTTCTTTTCAAACTATCTTGGAAAGCATGGTTTGGTGTGATCCTTTGAATTGAAGGAGGACCATTTGGTGTATGCAGCACAAAGTCACAAAATGAAAGTCCTGTGGTTAGCAACTGCAACTGAATCTGATAATAGTACACATGGCCCTCTTTCAACATTAATTTATTTTCATGGACCCCAAAACACTGTCGACTTAAAACAGTACTTGAAACTTGTTTCTTCTCAATTTGTGTAAGAAGATCAGAAACAGAAATATTCTTCAAAATCTTCAAACATTTAATCTCAACAATTCCAATAGCACTACCAAAATTATTAAAGTGCCTATCTAACCAAATTTTCAATATCGGTGTTAAAACTTTTTTTAAATCCGATGACTATACTTGTGACGAATAACCTTTTGTTTAAATTTTTACGACTTTTTATCTCTTAAAATAAGAGGTTCAAAGTGCTACTTTTTGGAAAAATCGCGCTTCTAAGGGTCTGAGTCGAGGGAGGCGCGTGACGTACATTCCGGGACACCGCTCCCTGGGCGAATAGGCAAAGATGTCTTCCGAATCGGAGTGTGACGACGCCACTTCAGTACAAAGCTCATCAAGCGATTTTCAACAAGAAGTTGAGGGTGCAACTGCAGCTACAGCCAACTTGAATTTAAACGGTAACGAAAGCTATGGGCCATATGCTGATGAACCTCGCGCGAATCAGGATTGGATCAGAAATTATCGTAGGAGAAGAAGGGAGGAAAGTGAGCGGACAGAAATGCTAGCTTTGCGACTAAATGGCACAACCCCAATAGAGCAATGGTAAGGATTTGTCTTTCAAAAATAATATGAATGTAGCTAGTTTCATTCATTCAATTTGTATGAGTGTTTTCATGACTAATAGCCCTTTGTTTGCAACGGATTATTGAAGAAACTTGATATGGGCCTAGAGGCTACGGGCTATCGTAAAGTTACGACACACTTGCAGCAGATCATGTTGTATAATAAATCAGACTGAGGTTAACTATACTGACTAAAAATTCATTAAGCGTGACTTAAAATTCATACAAACCATGGGAGGTACCTCGAATCATTGAATTAGGCCTATGAGGCTTATTAATTTGCAACGTTTTTTGGTGTGAGGATTTATTCTAGTACAAGGCTTTTTACAGGGGTGGCTTATAAAGTATATATTTATTTATATACATATATATATATAATATGAAAGTGGCCATAAAAATATTTTGCAGGAATTAAATTCTTGTAGATCATCATAAATGTTGTGTTGTCGTGAAAATGCTTCGTTTGTTTTTGTTTCTTGTTTATCTGTTTTCTTTATAATTGGCTAAATCATGCATTGCAAAAATAAGCATGTAGGGGTAGCGGTTTTTCACATCCACAGTAGGGGCTGATTGGATGGGGCTTATTTACAGGGGTGCATTTGAAAATATTATTATATGTTTCTGCCTTTTTGTTTGCACTTAAATTGGATACTTTTTGGTGACTGGCAAAGGAAATATCTAAGCTTTGTCATTTCAAGAGATCAATCTCCAGAAATTAAGCTTTGTCAATTTTTTGTTTCCACATCTCAATTGTAAAAAACAAACAAAAAGAAGCAAGGGTAGACACCATTAACACTTTTTCTGTCAGAACCATCATTTTTATAATACTTTATTCTTAACTTTTCACTTTTTCCTATATTTTCATTTTCTTCACTTTTTCCTATACCTTAGGTGCAAGTGTGGTAATTGCAATTTGACTAAACTTGCAAAACCAAAAGAGTGTTGCTGTTGCAGTGATCTTGAGGCTGTCAATGTTTGTCTTTCAGACAAAAGAATTCTGGCAGATCTCAATGATGTACCCAAATGTGTAACTGAGCACCCAGCATTTGAGCCAGTAATTCTTGGAAAATGGTCACTGAGGCAGGCAGCAGATCGATACAGGACAAGAGAAAAAAGCCATTATAAAAACACTGGTGATGAAAATAAGTATGTACAACATTTGTTGGATACTTATTATATTTGCATACTTGTGGACATCAGTTATTATATCACAAACTGAACAAAATTTAAATGTAAGGTTTATCTATTAAATCTATCTTGGCAATTTGTACAGAATTTAGCTTCACAAAGCTTTCTAAACGTTTTCCAATTCAGTACTTATTTATTGTGAATATGTGCATGTAAAGCACAAGAAATCAGTTTGTGTTCATGCAATATTTCTAAAATTGTTGATTTCTGGACATATACTCATAGTTTATTATTTTGAATCTTTTCTAGATTCCTTCGCGCTATCTCTTATAGAGAATTTACAAGGCTGGTGCATGGCAGAATAGGAAACAAAAGAATCCCTCTCCCAGCCTGTGCTTACAACAAAATCAGGCAGAAATTTCCTTCTGAAGAGATGACTGGCTATGAGTCCGATAGTGACTGAGTAGCTCACAATGTTATTTTACATTTTAATCAAAGTTTGTTTTATATGATAAAGGTCTGTAATATCATTCAGACAAAGTAAGCTGCTTCAACACTTTCCGATGATTTTGGGTCAATACAAAATGTAGAATTGAGTTCCTCATAGAGGCAAACTTGAAAGCAAAAAAGCAAACCACTTCTAAGATAGTTTTAGCAAAAAGAAGCTTTTTTGACTCAGCTAAGGGATTTATTTATTGGTTTTTCGGGCATGTCAAAATGTTTTTGTGACCTTTCATTGAGTTATGACAGATAGAACATTGAGGGGGTGCACGTCGATTTTGCTGTTGTTTCCTGCTCACTACTTCATCAACTGAAAAGATAGAAAAAGAACCATTCATATATTTAAAGCCTCCCTTGATTATCATGGTAAAATGGTAAAACTATGGTTCAAATAAAGAAAATTTGGTACCTGATGTTGATGGAGGAACTGGAACAGTAACTGCTGATTTACGGGCAAAATGCTTTTCAATGGCAGCAAACCTATCTTCCTTTTCTATTGCTGAAGACATTGGACAAGGAGCGAGTTTATTTAAATGTTCAACTGTAGCATTCAGGTTGTTAGCAGCTATGGCATCCACCAATGTCTCATAGATATCAGGAACGTAATCTATGTTTGGGAATACAATGTCAGTACTGCACTTATTGTGTTACATATTTTCAATGTTGATTCTTTCTATTGTTTGAGTTTATTCAATATCGCAGACAATTAAACAAATGAATATACTAAATTATATGCTAGTGATCTTCAAATGCCCATACCAAATCTCTGTTTTACTTTGACTTCCTTGACAGTTGCTTCTCCGTTCTTGAATTTTGGGTAGGTGACCTTAACTTGGGGTGTACCAGATCCATCCTGTGTTGTTTGTACATCACGGTGCAAGTTTAAATTGAAGTGAACAATTGCCAAAATATGTCTTAAAAAGAAAGGAATATTTATGCAACAACAATGATCATGCCACTTTTACAATCTTAACAAATTCTTGAAAAGTGATATATGACAAGGATAAAAATATGCTTAATACAACCTACCTAATCAACATTCCTGTATAACTGAAAGCAATCATTTTCGGAGCAAAATGGTTCAATACAGAGTGGAAACCTTCTAATGCACTGGTCTGGGAAAGTGGAGATGCCTGTTTGATCCCATTTTGAAGGCTCTTCTTGGTCAAGGCCTGCCTCAGCTTTTCGTATACAGTTGTATCTGTTCAGTAAAAAAGGTAGCGCATTAAAATAAAATATGTACAGATGTGTCCAATTTTTTTATAATCTAACAGAAAAACAATTTATCAATATAAGTATGCTATCTAAAATACTATAGGAAGATTTTCCAAACAGTCAAAGTATTTTTTTTAGTTTCTCATAGGGAAGAGCCTAGTGTCTGTATTATATTCCTCTAAGAGAAAAGAAGGAACACTAAACAGAAACCATTTTTGACAAGTTTCGGTATAATTTTTCTAGGGAGACCAAACAAGACCAAATCAAACATTTACCTTTTTCTAGCCATTTTCTTTCTTCAATGTCTTCTCCGTGTGCGCAGTGGTCAAAAAGTGGATCTTCAAAACCAGTATGCTCATCCAAAATGTGCCAAAGGAAGGAAACAAATTTTGCCCAGATAATATCTCCATTGCCATCAGGTGTTGATGTGGCACTCCAGTACAAATGCCTTTCACAAGCCTTGATCCATTCAGACAAGTCTCCACAATCTTTGGTATTTGAAATGCTCAGAAGAATCTTTCGAATTTCTGAAAATAAAACAAGAAGATTCCTTAAGTTAGGGTCGCTGAACTACAATTAATATTTTCTTTTGCATTAAGTGGACTAACTGAGGGTTAACTGGGGAGTGAGATTAGCTTTTTTGGCAATGGAATTAAGAATGATCATCAAGCAACTGGAGCTGGAAAAATAAATTCTAGTACTGGGACCATTATTTCAAGGAGTGTTGGACTTTAGTGACCAATCTGCAAATAAGGTAAACAACACCTACTTTTCTTCAAATGCCAAAGATCAAAATAGTGCAATACATCTTTTCGCTCCTCTCTGAAGTATTTAGCGATGGACAAGTGTCTGTCAGAGATGAATGTTGTCACATTAAGTCCATTGTTCTCCAGAAACTGTAAGCTGCGCTTGAAACCCTCAAACTCCATGGCAGTACTACTTCCAATCTCATTGCGCTTTCATTGAGTATAAAAGGTAATAACAATATTGTGAATACAAGAAAACACCAGAAACTAAAACTAGCTTTTAACCTTAAATGTTATTAGGATCTGTGATGTATTTTGTTGTTATCAAAGAGAAAACTGAATCAGTGAATGTATTAGTGATGAAATATAAAAATATACCACAAAATTTAAAATTTGAATTACCTTATACTCACAGAATAGTTTATAGTCATTAAACCATATAGTCAAAGTTTTCTGTGAACACCATTTGTTAGAGTCAAGGAAAAGAAAGATACCTGAACAAGAGAAAAGTGTATGATTTGTGATGTATTGCAGCAGAATAGGCTGTAAGCTCCAAACTTGGCACTATGGCCCATACTGTCATGCCTCCCATCCCCAGAAACCACCAGTTGTTCTCCAGATTCTGTTAATGATGAAATCATTCTATTTTGGGTATTTATCCAGTATTGGTAGACAGCTGGGAAAAGCTTTTCCTAAAAAGTGAAGGAGGGACATTGATTACATCTTGGACCACCTCACTCAAGCAAGTTATTGCATTTTGTTTCTACAGTGATGGTAAATATAAGCAGTGAGCATGTCAAAATGTAAATACTGTTCACCTTTTGATGTTTGAAAAATGTTGATAATGAGATGCAAGCAAGACCCATATGATTAAAGATGTGTGAAACCTTAGTAGCTGAACTACCACCAACAAGTATTGCAAAGGACAAAAGGAGGTTTGCAGCAGGAATCTTTGTGCCAGGAAAAAGGGGTTGACTTTGCCATTTGTTTTCATTTCTTATACAGTCTTCATTCTGACAAACAGTCTTGACCTCAATCATGGTTCCAACTCTCCGCATGGTAATTTTTGGGTCATCTGATTTGCACAGAGAGCAGAATCTGAACAGAAGAAGAAGCTGCGACAAGAAGACAATAAATTTGGGTTCTTTTTTATGATCAGATTTCTCCTCACTGAAAAATGAAACAAAATCAAGTTGAGCTGAAGAGTGGGAAATGGTTACATTGCAACATTGACTCTGATAATTTCAGAACAAAACTACCTTACCTATATAACACAATGTTTAGAGTAGAATTTAATAAATTCCCCCAGACTTTAAGATTTTGAATAATCTTGATGTTTTGCCTTTCAAACTCTTTAAAGGCCTGATTCAAATAAAATTCATATCATTTTATAACCTTATGTCATCATCACTTCCAACTGCTTGCAACTCTGTTTCTTCCTCAATGTCAAAATAGTCCTCTGATTCAGAGATATTGTCCATTGATTCAGCTTCATCTACTGGTGACTCTACATTGGCAAAAGACGCATTAAGATCTGCCTGCATTTCTGACCACTCCAACTTTGATAATATTTCTAAAAATGAAAAATTCCAGTCAATTGTTGAAACAAGGCAACAAAGATTTTCCTAATTTGTTAATGCAAAAAAGGTCTATAATTTTTGCGGATGTATAATATCTTTATCAGAGCGAGTAATTCTATTACTTTTTATCATGGCAGTAGCTTATCAATTATAGTATATCTCACTCAATTCAAATGTTACATTCTGGGGCATTTTGAATGTATTTATATTAGTTTGTCTTAACTTACCATTTTTAGCCTTAATTTCTTCCTTAAGTTTAAGAACTTCAGACTTCTTTGCTATCCACATGTTGCGTGTTCTACGGTGTCTGCTCAAAAGCCATTTACAATTTAGACAACCAGGTGTCTGACTTGCAAAATCCTCCATCTATAAAAATAGGAAAGCTTCATGTAAATACAATAATAATTGTGATTCGCATATATCGCCATTAGGGCTTCTGGTGAAAGCATTTCAGTCTAGAAAGTCACATAAAAAGCAAAGCAAGTCATAATATCATTACACATCAACTCTGGCAATTCATTCAAACATGCATGCATACACACATATATATTTATAGTTCTTTGTTTGCTAACTCAGGTCATGCTAAGGCAAATAAAGAGAGCTAACATGCTAATGCTAGTGCTCTGATGCTGGTAGGATAAATTCTCAACAATAAAATATCCACCTTGGTGCTATTTTCATCCTGTGCTAGATATATTTGACTATCATTTTCTATGTAGTCTTCATCTTGTGTATCATCGTCCTCGTCATCACCATCAAAGTCCTCTTCTTGTTCCTTGTGGGTTTCTTTCATTGCATTTCTAATGAACTGCAAGAGATTCAAATGAAGGATTACTTCAAAACTAGAAGTAATTCAGCAAGGGGGTCACACTAGGGTCTAGAAAGTAGCATGCTGACTTTGCTAATGTTAAGGATTTATTGAACCTTGCCAACGAAATAAATTTATACTCAAGCAGAACATGAATTTAGCAAAATTCTTTGAAGTTTCACAAAATTTGTAGCTGTATCTTTTGCAATACTATCAAAAATTAGGTTCACCCCCCTGGTGGGATGCCAATGGGGGAGGATCTGCCAGATCCTTTTCATATTCACAGATCTCAAAAAAACAATTTTGCAACTGAAACACACTAAGAATAGCTTCAGAGTACTTATGTTAACTTTAAATATTCAACGGACTTCAAATATTGGCATGAACCTAACCCCCACCCCTACCCATTTTGAAAGGTAGCGAGTATGAAATTAAATAAATGAAAAGAGAGAATCTGTCAAACAAACCATTCGATGCTGGCGTGAGGTCCTTGGCCTCTTGACTCCTTTATTTGCAGCACTCTTTCCTCCTTTGGCTGGTGCCGAAGTGCTAGGCCCATCCTGATCTCCGTCTGTTTCGCCCGTCTCCACTTCCATGCTTGTCGCGAATATCGAAGGAACCGCACTTACCCCTAAATCATCTCTAACAAGGCTCCTTTTTAAATTGCTAGTAAAACCTTGAATTGCAAAATTCTGCCTTTCAAAGTCTTCCGGCTTAAAGTGAACGGAGCATACGGAAGAATACTTTGATGGCTGAAAATTCGCTCTTTTGGTCCTAATAAAGTTGACCCACAGCTTTCTTCGGCGACAAGCTGCTGGATTTTCATCCTGCCAATATGGAATTCTATGTAATGAGATGCCCTTTACCTTAGAATTTTCATTGGAGCACCCATAAACGACACACCTGTCCGGCATTTTGCTAATTCGTGTATAGGATAGACCACACTACTGCAATTACCGGGAAGTGTTTACTTTGCGGCTTCCCGGAATGTACGTCACAAGAGCTCGCCCCATGCCTTTTAGCAAAAGCGCGAATTTTTGAAAATTTGGTCCAAAGCCGCGGTTAAAAGACTGCATTTCTCTTGAAGAGGAAAGGATTTTCGAAAAATTAAATCAAAATCATAATCAACTGAGCATTTTGCAACATTTATGATCATATTTAAATTGGGCTAGATAGGCACTTTAAAGCCCTGGCAAAACGACTAAATATTTCACTAAACATTTCACTCAACTTTTGTTTAGCCAAAAGTT
Source organism: Rhopilema esculentum (assembly GCF_013076305.1). The sequence goes on along the minus strand of NW_027020228.1, from coordinate 3,670,091 downwards.
TAGTGAAAAGTTTAGTCGCTTTGCCAGCCTGTTTAGTCGTGTTGAGTGTTGTTGAACAAAGTTTGATCCTGGTCAAAAATGTTTAGCGTTGTTTAGTGTTGTTTACCAACTGTTTAGTCGTTTTGCCACCAACTAAACATTTTTTGTGATCGCGCAGGCGCTCTAGCTGTGAAAATTCAAAGGTTTTCTTCTGTTTCGTTGGTTTTCCTGTCTCTACGTGACCCAAAAGCCTTTATGAGACATCTGCATATCTTGTTGTACGCTACTGTGTCTTCTTCAACAGTCAACTTTGTTGTCAATGTGCTAAAAAGTCTTTTCTTTCCTGTCGCTTCATCCAATTCTTATTTTTATTCACTGCTTGTGCATGCAACAAAATAATATGCTAAAAGCAAATTCCTATGCAAGATCCCCTACAACCCAACAGCGTCATAGACAGCTCGCAGTTCAAAAAAGTTGAGTGAAGTTTAGTGAGAAGTTTAGTCGCGTTTTGCCACTTTCGCTAAACTTCGTTCAACTTTACTAAACAAAATTGAGTGAAATGTTTAGTGAAACGTTTAGTCGTTTTGCCAGGGCTTAACACACCCCCGTCAATTATTGTAATATTGAATCGCAATCAACCTGCTGTGCTTCAAGGTTAAGAGATGCTTCAGTTTTACTTTCAAAATCCTACCGCATTTTACCGATCATAGATAGCTGAATGAAAGGAGGGCAAAACATTTCCGCGTTTGAATTCAAATGATAAGGTATCTGTTTGATTGCTCAAACGTTTGTGCGTCAGCAGCAGCAGGTTGCGTAGGAGACTTACCAAAAGATCACGAGACCTTCCTAGCATTATGTTTCACAGATCCGGGACTTTAAAAATATGGTAAAAAGTGGAATGAGTAACGCAGACTGAAGCACACGTAACCACCAGGAAGACTTTCTAGTTAACCTATTACTACTTTTGTTCTTTATCATATTTGTATGCACAAGTACTGCGGAGCATTTTACAGATTGAGGGAGCTAAAACGTTTTCTTTGGGGGGGGGGGGCTAAACATGCTAAAAGCCAAAAGCAGGGCGATTATTGGTATGATTTAAAGTACATTTTGCAAATTACTGCCCCCCCCCCCGCTTCCACGGTCCCTGGGTATGCATACCCTGTTGGGCAGCTAGATTTGCAGCGTCATAGTAAAATTGAATTGATTAAGTTTCACAGCTGTGAATCGGAAGAAGGTTATCCTACGATTCAGCAGTTTTGCTGAAGGCCAGTGCAAAACTCGATCAGAGTATATAAAGTGAGAAAAATCTACTGGCTTGAACGTTTTTCACTGACAAAGCGTATAGGCAAAATCATGGATAATTTTACTCAATTTGCATTGATAGCAACTTTCATTCAACATGGGCTCCGATATATTTTGGAAAGTGGAGGGGGACCAGGGAAAATTTAACACAATAGCAAAAGATTCTGTAAAGTGTTCTATTGTTTTGCAAAAAAAGTGGAGGCCAGTGGCGTGATGTCTTTTCTAGAAACACGTGCTTTTATATAGCCACGATATATAGATAGGACGCAAAAATCGTCTTGGCCACCCCAGGGAAAACATCGCCACCCTCTTTGTCGGAGGCCCTGTTCAATGGATGCATTTCAGAGCAAGGCAAATTGGGCAATAATTTATACGGAGGAAGGTTTAGGCGTTTTTTAAACTTTAAATAGTTAACCAAGCAAGTATCCTGGCTATTAGATTCCTGAAAGGCTACCTGATAGCAAAAGAAGCAGCCTTATGACTCAATATTCCCGAAGAAGTTTCCCCAGATCCCTTACTCGAAACTACCTTGAAATTTTTTATAATCTTAATGCGTGTCAAGTTTGCCGGAAATTGCATTCTTTTGGGCAAATAATAATGATAAAATTTTATTCTCAAAATTTAACATCACTGGCGGAAAGCAATGGTACTTCTTCCTTGCTTTACCTTATGCAACATAACTGCATAAATTTTCAAATCTGGGAAAAAATTTCAAATCTGGTGATAGGCACAAAAATTGGCACCGTCCCGGTCTTCAATATCCAAATAAAGATATAATTTATGACCAATACTGCATGTTTCCATAACCAAATTTGGCCCTTGAAGATTCAGGCTTTAATTGACGAAATCCGAGCAGCAAATCACTCTATGGTAGAGATTGGTAAATCCTGAGAAATTTATTTTGCTTTTTTAGAAATCTAGTATTTTCTTTACAAAAGTGAATTGCTTCTCGAAAATGCGATAAGTATTTTAGTCCAAGTTATTTATGTCGCTAAAAGGTTCGTTTTAGTACTCCCTTTCACCCACAGCTCAAATTTGAGAATTTTCCGACACAACAATAATTTTTCCGAAATTCTGTCAAATTTGGAAAGCAGAAGGGACCACGTCTCCTCTGCCCCCCTGCCCCCGGCCACAACGCCCCTGCCTTTTGGCAGTAGCAAGGGTGGGGCTAGTGCTGCAACACTTTTCTCTTTTCTTTCGCACCTCAGCTGTAATCGTAACAATTTGAATATTAAATATTTTGAACATTGACAATTTTTCAAGTAGTCTAGTGTATAGAGTTTCTTGCTTTTCCAAAGATGTAGGGTCTCTTTCAAACACAATTATCTTACAAAATTATAATTATGCCAAAAGATAATTTGGAGTAACTGCAGTCAGAGGGGCAAGTTGTGGTCAAAATTTTCAATTGGAGGGGCACAGCCTCCGGTTCCCCCTGCCGCTACGTGGGTTAGACGCCACTGTATGAAGTTTTGACTAAATTTTCACATCAAAGAAGTTTAGAATGTGCGCACAGACTGTTCTGGTGATCAGATATGAGTTTGTTAATTTTAAGGACTTTGTTGTTGATGATGGTTTCAACTGTTTTAGAGATAGGCGAGGTGGTTGCGAAAGGAATATGATTCGGGGGTCAAGCTTCTCCCCAAAATTTTTCTAGAATAATACAGAACAGGAGAGATAAGATCGTTTGGTAAGAGTAAAAGTATTAAGAGTGATTGCTGCTGAATTAATAATGCCTTTCGATTTAGAGATGTTTATAAGAACTTTTAGAAATTTTTGGATGTGTTATTTGATAACTGACATTGATGCATAAGATGGAGTAGTTTTTGCTTGAAGAAAGAAGGCAAAAGATCAGGCCCGTAGACAGATAAACTGGATTGGGGAGGAGAGGGGGTCATAGATAGAAATATAGCTTTTTCTATACCAACCTTATAAAAAACTGTCAGATCAAGCTGTGCTTATAAGATCTTCAAGCACAATTTTCACAAATTAATGGGGGGTGCATTGCCCCCTGCTCCCAGTGTCTACGGGCCTGCAAAAAATAGGACGAAAAGTTGACTCGCTATTGCTATTGCTATTGCTATTGCTATTGCCTTATTTCCCTGTAATTCGTCACATGGCCTTTTGTTTGATAGGAAGTTTTCGTTTTCCAGCCAAAATGCTTCCTTGTGGATCAGGGTAAGGAGTGGCGAATTTAGCAGAACATTTTACAGAATTACAGATATACTGAGATAAAACTTGAATTATTTCACAATTCGAGGAAAAACTGTCTCATTCTTTAACGTCCGTCATGAGCTGAGGAAGCTAACAATTATGCTGATAAAATATGTTCGGTTTTGGTTGATTATTTGTGAATAAGCTTTATTGAAGTACACTCTTTTTTTATAAGAACCAGTAAATTTAAATTCAGGCTGACTGTTCTTAATTTTTTCGAAAATCTGAGGCTATGTTCTTAATTTGTTCTTAAAGTAAGAGGGTGTAAGCAGTGCGAGTGTTAGCTTTTTCGCTCTAAGGAGGTGTTAAGGCCTCATTTGCCAACAATGTGAGTGAGACAACCTTCATTTGCCAAAAAGTTTGAATATTCGACGAAAAAGCACCCACACATCGCTAAAAATCCTCGATTTTCAGAAAAAACGTTGTTCAAAATTGCATTTTGCAGAAGCTCAGCCTCAGCTTGTTCTTAATTTGTTCTGAACTTTTGACCAATTTTGAGGCTTGCGTTCTTATAAAATTGTTCTTATAAAAAAAGAGTGTATCATTATCATCCGTCAAAAATATCATCATTATTATTATTAGATTTACTGCCAAAAGCAAATTTCAAAAATGTTATCGTTAGATTTACTGCCTCTCACATGAAAAATTCTGTTCAATGTCAAAATGTTTTTTTTCATGTCAGAATTTCCTTTTTAGGTAAAAAAATTGGTCATTGAAAATCGATCTATCTATATTAAATATGCTTCTATATTATGCTGAGATAGGCGAAACTTCAAATGGTCTACCTAAGCCAGATTTTATGTCGTGGGAGTTCCGGTTCTCTTGCACTTGATGCGTGCGCTACAGTTTCCAATCGCGTTCTGGCCAAATTTGATGCGAAAGGTGTTTGATTTTACAAACTTTTCATAACAATATTATTTACATTTAAATATTCCGGCTATCGTGTCATTAGACTTCTACCCAAACAGTTTTGCAAAAAAGAGAGAAATAATTTCAGAGTATTTCCAAAATGGAATCACAGCTGCCATCACAATAAAGGCTGCAAGAGGGCCAATTCAATTTTCCACATCGTGTTCTTTCGGACCCTTATTCTGGCATTTTATGCTTTGAGGAATGTCAGACGAAAAACCTTTTAGTATGTTGTAAAATTTTCAGCGAGAGATATTTTAGCGATAGATATCGAAACTCTTTTTAACTATAGCCATCTCATGTTTAAGGTCAAGGGAATACCCCTGACACATATTAATAAATATTAGACTGAAAAAATATGGACAACATGCAATAATATTATTGACAAATATTAGTTTGCTCCCGGACCATTTGGAAGGAGCTGTGATCACGTGATGGCTATATGAGGAAGTTACGTGCGAGTTGACTCATTTCGAACATAGTGTACTTCTGTTGTAAACGTTTTGGAAACTTCGACAGTCATCATTGTTTAGGTTACGAACAAAAGATGTGTATGGCTACGTAATATTTTTGAGAATATTTTCGTTATCAAAGACGTTTATGGTGCGAAGATGTTGGTTAAATGCGCTAAAGTTATATTCTGGTCAATTTTTATAGCCTCTTTGCTGTTTAGGCCTGATGGGTCGGCTATCAATAGATTGGAATTTGACTCCGGTTGGAGAGGCCTATCGAGATGTATGAAAAGATGTTGGAGGCTATTGCTTCTAGTTTCCTCAAACCAGGTAAATAATTTATCGATATTGTAAACTAGTATCCATAAATCCATTCAGGCGAATCTAAGCTGATATTGTGTATTTTCTAGTAAATGTTATTAGAACTATAGGTTGAGGTCTCTAACCGACGCAAACTGGCCTCTCGAAACTTAACTAGTTTTGCTTTCCAACTCACTAGGCGTAAATCGTCTTCACGAACAGAAAACTTCGCCATGTTTTACTGGAAGTTAGTTATGATTTCAGATTAATTAGCGACAGAACCTCGCACGATCTGCCTTATATATAAAGAGTAACATTTCTACGATTGTATTGTGACACGATGATTCCTCTAACGTACCTCAGAAAATAACAACAAACTACAAGCTATTTTTGTTATCACATCAGAAATTTGTTTATGGTTCAAATGACAAAATGCTGATTTCTAGTCAGTTTTTCTTGGTTGATAATAGGTTTTTTTACCCAGTTAAAAGCGAATTTCAGTGTTTGAACACCAAGAATTTGAAGTGTTTTCTAAGAATCGCGAAATCCGACTCTCCCCCACGCAGTTTTGCATTACATTTGCATCACATTACAGTGAACAAACGAATATTTTCCCCTTCCTGAAACTCTTAAAAGCCTCTTAAGTTTTTGTGCCAAAGATGTTTTTGTCTCAATTTTAATATCCGCCAGGTTGAACGTTAGAATATTCTAACGTACACAATCAGTTATGTTTTCTTCCGATATCCTGAAAAGCAGGTATCAAGGCTGTTAAAGTAAAACAATTGGGATCAACTAATTTATTTAAATCTTGTTTACAAGATTTGCTTTTTGTCGACAATTATTGGTGTTTTGAGTCACTTTCTTAGCTAATCTTTACAATTGCTTTCTTTAATCTGTATTGTCGATATGTCACTCCCTGTGATCCATCTTCTTAACTTTCATTATTTGAAATCTTTATGCTCCGGTTTCTTTATGTAAAAGATTTATGTATAAATATATAAGGGGTGTTGTCAAAGGGAGTACGGAGGTGGCGCTGTACCCCCCAACATTTTGTCCGCTGGCACATAAAATATTTTTGCCTTGTAAAAGAAGGATTTTTTTCTCACTTTGTAACCTACTTGCGATAATTGGGACATAATTAACATTTCTGTAGCAGTTGAACTTTTAAATAATGGCACTAATGTTAATGAATATTGAAATAGAAACGCATAAAAGCAGCATATAAGGTTACCCTTAAATAGTGAGACACGTCCTTTTTGTTGGCAAAATCATTTCTGTACCCCTCCAAAAGAATTGTTGGCTTCCCTCCTGAAGCTAATATTGTAAATGATCCTATAAATTAATATAGTAGCATTTTCACTTTTGAGTGGTATATGAATGATTTATTTTTTGATGACTTAAAATGATATGTCTAAGGAATAATCGATTGTTTTCTTTATTTGCAGCCTGGTGAGAATTCCTATTTGATCAAGGATTGCCTTGACAGCTGTTCTCGTAAGAGCTTGAGACAAGATAAGGGTATGTCCCAATGACGTTGTTATGAAGTTTATTTTATTGCTTCTAAATGCATGGGTTCTAGATTCATCATTAAATAAGCATAATCTCACAACACAAAAAGAATGTCTTGAAAAAATAAAGAATAATTAAGTTTCCAAAAGAGTGAGTGAAGTCAATATATATATATAGAAAACTGACATTTCGTAGGAATAGCTAAACCTTTGTGCTACATAGAAAGTGTTATTGACTACCAAGGGGTAGCTTGAAGTCAAAAACGAACAATGGTTTTAATTTAGGTATTTAGATAATTTTGGGTCACTGCAGTTTCGTTTACAATTTTGTTGTGTCACAGTTGAGCATATTTATTTTCTTTGTTTCAAGATCAAAGCCTGTTGTTCTTTTAAACTTTAGAAATAGCTGCAGTTGTCTGCCCTATTGGATCCATTTGAAATTCTAACCGTACAGCTCCCTCCCCACAAACCCATAGCACCAGGCTTATGGTTTGGTCATCACTAAGTATTTGTATTCTGAAGAGTGATGGATGTACATCGATTATCTGCACATGCTCATAAACAGGGGTGTCACCAAAGGGGAGGTTTGGAGGGGTGCAGTACCCCCCAACACTTTGTGTGTCGGCACATTAAGGATTTTTGCAGGGCAAAAGAAGCAATTTTTGTACTCTTCCTGTAACCTTTTTGCAACAATTGCAACATATAAACATTTCTGCAGTAGTTAAACTTTCAAAGTGTGGCACTAAAGTATGAGATCTGAAACAGAAACACATATTATATTTTGACCACACCCTCAAAGAGTGAGACGCTCCTTTTTGTAAGCATTAATTACTTCCTTACCCCTTCAAAAAATTTTTAGGTTCACCCCTGCTCATAAATAAATTTCACATTTAAGATGTTAAAGATTCTTTGTTATGCATGTCAAATTATTCAAACTCTTCACCAACTCAAAAAGACCGATAGGAAACTGCTCATTCATGGAAAATATGTAACACAATTCAGGGTTGTCCATCCACTCTTGTCCTTGCCTGCTGATGGGGAGCTCTGGTTGAAGTCTCTCTAAATTTTAAAAAGACCCCCCCCCCCCAGAAGTCATCTCTGCAGAAGGAATACCCCCTATAAAGTTGTTTTTTATCATTACCTAAACATTTCCTAGGCATGTCACCAAAGAGATGGAAATTTTCAACTTTCACTTTTAATAATGGGTTTCCAGCTGCTAGAGTTGAAAGATGCTTCACATTTTTTTCAGAGCAAAATCGGAAGGCTTCCAAAGTATACGATGACTACATTATCTTGGGGCCACAAAGTGAGTCATTATCTTGGGACCACTAAATATCGTTTTTATTGGCTTCGAAATTTTTATAAATTTCTATTCTTCTGCTTTGGCTTCTAATTCGGAAATCAGAAGAATATCCGAAAGATTTTCTTATATTTTGATAAATTCAGACTTAATTAAATGCTGATTGTAACAGCATCGAATGCTTCGTGTTGACTGTGGTATGTCATGTGGCCGTCCAGCGAAAATATGCATGCATTGTCGCAGCTCTTCCAGAGATCCTCGCAATCTTTCGGAATGTTTTGGCTCATTCGTAAGGTTTTCGGACCCTGTCGGCCAAATATCGTAACTTTACAGCTAGTTATGATATCAACACCCACCTTTTTTCTGCGTAAACATTGCGCTGGTAGTCTTATTAATAATTAAATACCAGTTCATACTTGGCGTCACTGGTATGTTCCTGGTCAATTATGATTTATTATTTACAAATTGGGGACGTCTCGTTGGAGCAAAATGGCGTACTCACCTGCAGGGTTGCTTAGCTACATGCAAAACTAGGAAATTAAATTGTGCTTAAATAATGTACGTTTATAGGTTGTTAATTTCGCTGTTTACTGAGTCTAATTTAATTTACCACGCATTGATTACATAAGAAGTCCTCAATTTTGATCAACACTGATGCGTATGGATAGAGGGCATCATGCTTCAGACAAACTTTATATTTCAGCAAAATTCAATTGAAGCTTCATAACTTCCTCTAAAAGCTAACAATTGAACCTTGCTTACATTTAATTGTCACTCGCTTCCTTCAATATAGATGTAAGCGTGACAGTCTCTTTTTTAATCGATTTTTTGGGCTAACCTAAGGTACCTAGCTTGAATTAAAGTTAAAATTAACAGACGAAAAGATTTCTGAAAAATAAGTATTTCTCTGTAATGATCGGAAGCTTATAGCGAAATCCACCTGAAGCGGTTCCTTCACCTTAGTGGAAATGTGAATGGGGCAAAGTGTAGAAAGATTTTGTTATAAATTGTAATCACTAAATGTTGCTAAAAGTTTGTAGCCATTGCCCCCTGCCCCTTTTGCGCTGACCCTGCAGTACCTCTTTTTTCTAAAAAAGCGTTCCTTTTTAATCTCTTTGTCCATCCACTCAGCTTTTGATTGGTTATTGTCCCCATGTGAATTGCAAGAGAAACCAATTTCATGCGGACGTAACAAATTCGGATAAGCAATTTGTTTTCCTTGATGTCATATAAGTAGGGGAGCACCCCCTGACCCTAAGCGATCTATGATTCGCTAATACAGTAAGAAAAAGTCCTTGGCATGTTTGAAACTTGTCAATCGTATTATTTTTTCCGGACCCCAATTGTGGCTTATGGTGTTGTTTTTTCTCAAACACGACGCTTTCGTATTCAACAACCAAAAGTTTTTTTGGAAAGACAAGACAAAAACCGCAGCGGTCGTCTTTGGCAAAAAAATTCAATCTATGTGAACAAAATTTTTCCCACACATGGATTTCAAGGATTGAGAAATACATTTCTGTTGTCTGTTTTAAATTAAAGCTGTTTCATTTCTTTTTCGCCTGTAGGTAATTAGAGTGTCTGGCAATAACAAAATAGTTGTTTAGAAGGAATGACACAAATTTAGGCCACTTTGTATGAATCTGTAACCATGACAAATTATATTTTTCAGTCTGTTGTACACGCTTTTTATTTAAGGGACCACTTTATAAGGAATCTACATGTAGAAGGCCGAAATATTTAAAGAACTTACACTACTAAAAACGAAATTCCTTAGGAACTTTTCGATTTGAAAAGTTTTTATAACTGCATGCATCAAGAACTAGATAGCTGTTACCATTCATTTGCAGCCAATACTCGCAAAGATTGTTTGCTATTCGTGTGTCAAGTGCTTCATTGAGTAGTTTCCGCATATCGTCCCTCTCTCTATTAAGTGTTAATGCTTATTGTAGTCAAAACACCGAAAGTGAGATTTTCACTATACATAGCCTCCTTTGTGTTTTTGCTCCTGAGCTCTAGCCACAAGTAAAGGCGAATTTCAAAATTTTTATATTTTTCCTGTTTGAGTATTATTTTTATGGCATTTGATATGCAGTGAAATTTAAGGGACTATTAAGGAACTTTTGGTACCACAATTTGATGATTTGAGGTCTACGAATAAGGAACTCCTGGAACTGGGCCTTGGGGTAGGTTCCTTATAAAAAAAGCGTGTATTGTGTACAATTGAAACTCAGCGCTAGAAGCTTCCTGCTCTACGGACTAATCAAATGTTTGTTACCTTGGATACATAGAAATGGCAAGTGCCCGAATCGGTACCGAAGGGTCGCTTAGACATCACGGAAAGGGGAGCGCCTGTAGCTCAAATCATGTAACAGTGATTCCAATGCGTGCTGTGACATACCTCTCACAAGCTCTCGGTAATTCCAGATGTAGTAATAACTCTCAACGATTTTTCAAAGGATTTATCCAGAACGTCACGTTATAGAATTCCCTTACCGTATTTCCTCTAAAAAACGCCACGGCGTTTATTTCAAAATCCAAATTTTTGGCGGTGTTTCTTACAAATGGTTGGCTGAAGATGCGACGTTCAGTAGAGGGCGGCATTTACTAGAGGGCGGCGTTCTTTAGAGGAAATACGGCATATAGACGTGTTCTTGTTTAACCTAAATTCATAATGTCTACGTTCTTAGAATGTTTTTGAATTTCCGCAGGCCCCGTGCCTCCAGGTCTACGCAAGTATGATGCAATGCCACCAATACCGAAGGCATTTCACGACCTGGTTGACCCAGCTATTTTGACAGAAGGAAGTAAGTTATTCTTTTTCTAAGAAACTGACGTTAAATCACAGAATAGAAATTAGGCAGATGGAGAACTCCTGCCTATCAGGTGAAGCCTTAAAAAACTAGTGCATGCGTTAACTTATACGAGCCTTAGCATGTATCTGTCGTGGAAATTTAAAAAAAGAAGGAAAGTAGACAACTTTATTTGAGACAAACTGCCCCCTGATTGTGAACAAATTCAATTTTATATCATAATTCGTTTATATCTTATTAATGAATGATACTTTGTCATGGCTAAGTTCGTTAAATGAAATCGAGGTTAAAAGGGACTTATAGAAATCTGTTGTTGACTCAGGCTTCAAAAACAACAAAGGAACCGACGAGAGTTACCCTTCTGCCTATTTCCTATTTCCTATTCTGTGGCTAAATTTTAATAGATCTATGTTAATTTGACTGCAATGCCCGCCAAAGGTACTTGGATCACCCAGCAAACTATCAAGTATCATTCAAGTCACAGGAAGTATAGAACTTCGTGATCTCCAAAATCATTTTATAGCAAACCAACGTTCAAAGTTTGAGAGAGGAATGACTAAATTTTCTCTTGAAAGCTGAAATTATCGCTCCAAAGACTTGGCAGGGATTCTAGATGTAAAGCGATTATATCAACTGGAAGTATTGAATCTTTTCGAGTGTCTGTACAAACTTCGTTTTTACATTTATCTCTATCAGAAATCGAGTGTAGAGTAATTTTCATAGGGTTAACGCCTAAGAAATCATTTTTCATGGAACGCAGTCCAAATTAAAAAACTCATCGTTGTTTGCCCATAATTTTGATTTTTGTTTCCAAGAGTATACAAATTATATATCTGCTATTTTTTTATTTGCAGATTGTGACGTCATACGAGTTGGAAAGGTTGATTCACGGCTGAAAGATGTTGTCTTTTCAAGACAAATTTCGTTAGCTTGCATTGGACAAAAAGGAGGAGTTTTAGTAAAGTGGAAAAGACCCTTAGGTTACTAAAGATTTATACTGAAAACTTGTCTTTTCTGCCGTATTCATTTTATTTTCTAAAGTTTTATGTTTCTAAACAATACACCAGTTCCAGTCATTTCGCTGCCCCCTCCCCAATATTTTGGAGGACACGATACAGGGCTGATACAGGTTTTGAAAAATTGATAGTTTTTACATCATTATGACATTACAGCCACTGTCAGTCGGGAAACCAACACAACCATAGATGTTCCATTGTTTGATGTAGAGCCATGGACAAAATCGTCTGAAAATGGCACTTTTTGAACTTTTGTACCAAACCAGTGGCGGGCACCTGGGGGGCGAAGGGGGCGGACAATAGTCTTTTGTTCTAAAACAATGGGATATTGTGACGTAATCTTATCAAGACAATAGGTTTGCCCTCCAATATTTGACAAAGTGTCCGCCCCTGTACAAAACATGCCAAAACCACTTAAGGTTTATGTATTCCAAACTGTCATAATAAGTTCGTATATTATTGTTTGTGCTGTTTGTTTCCCAATCAACTTTTTTTTTTTTTGTAAAATCAAACTTAAAAGAAATCAATAAGGCAGAATATACAATAGAAATAGATCGATTTTTTAGCTCCACTAGTTAATTTTTTGTCTTTTTTAGAACTTCGAGAATGTAATGGCTATCAAATAAACTATCGGTTCAGAAGCCGAGAAGGCATGGAACCAGGACGCTGTTTTGAAGTTGAAAAGGTAACCTTCAACCTTTATAAATATATAAATAAAAATACATATAAATATATTTATCATAGAGTTGAAGAAAATAAGACTACATGGTTTGTCTCTAAGACAAACCATGTAGTCTTATTTTCTTCAACTCTTTCTTCAAATCTTCAAAAAACTTTCCTCAATAAATCACGCTCTACGTGCTAACGTATTGAGCACTGTGCTACGGAAGTATCAAAAGACAAATTTCTATATATATGTATAGAAATTTATAATTTATAAAATTTCAAAATTTTAAAAATTTAAAATATAAATATATATGTATTTATCTTTATGCTCAGAGTAAGCTTCAGTTAATATTTAAAGATCTTTCTAAACAGAAATGTTACATTGAATTTTTAAAGGTAGTTTTTGCCATATAATTAACTAATCGCTCTTTTTAATATGTCATCAATGCAAGGGAGATATGACTGAACTTTGCATTAAGCAGAATAAAATCAAAGCAGCTGATTTAGAGATCTTGCAAGAAAATGAATTATTAGTTTTTGATATAGCTCTGTTTATGTTTGTTACATGCAGATTCAATGCATCGAGCATCGTTTTCATAAGTCTAATCGTCACAGTTGCTGTTTCAGAGACTTATTTAAGTTGTTTAAAGGTACTCATGAACCTGAAAGCCAAAATGTTTGTTCATCAAAGCTTTTTTGGCATAAGTTGAAAATTATCTAGTGCTAGAGTTCTAAAGTGATGACGTCACAAAACTCTTTTAGAATTTTTGCATTTGGATCACGTAACCTGACAGAGCATCATAGAATTTCTCTAAGCATGCAAAAACAGTCAAATATTTTACGAATTGGCTGAATTTTCGCCTCATGATCACAGGTCCTTTCCCAAACAAACTGCAAATTTCTCGTTTGCTATACATTACATCTCCGCGTTATTAACATGTTTAACTGATTTTCCATTTTTAGAAGTATTTTATGGTGTTCTTTCAGGCTATGTAGTCTAAAGTAAAAAATTCTAAAATTTGTCTGTTTTATGACGTCACACTCTTTAGCATGTACTGTGCGAACGAAGGCCTGAGATAGCCATTTTCCCACGAAATGTTGACTGTTTTCTGTGTGATTTGCAGCTGCAAATTGACATCTTGAAATGTCTCATGTTTTGCAGACAGACAATATGCTTTTCATCTTTTATATGTTTTCTCTTCTCCATATGTTTTTATGCCAAGTTTTTAAGACAAATACTTTTTTTTCAAGAATGTGACCAGTTTCCTGATTGATAAAAGCAAAGGATTCAGTGGCCAAGACGAACTTTTCCTGGCTGTAAGTGACGTTCATTCTATCTTGGTAGTTTACAGCTCTCTTCAAATCCCAGTTTTCGGCCTCTGCTGTAATAGGAATTTTTGTCATTAATTAACATACGCAATAATTATGCTAACCTCGATTTCGTTTGTTTATGACACTTACAGTCGTCTCTTTTTATTGATTCAGTCAGTAATTAAACTTGACTCGAGGCACTCACTTTCTGTTTTCACTCGCGAGCAATTTTGTTTTCATTTGTTTTGCCAATTATTGCAATGTTGTACTCGTGCGTTTTAGGTGATTGCCCTACCACTACCCGTTAAGTGCAATATTGACATGAAGAAATATTCGTTATGCAGCCAAGGTTTGTTTTTTAAATATAATTATTATTATATTTAAATATAATTATATCCTATTTCATTTGGCATAAAACTCTATTCGACCCTTAGCTGTTTAAAATCTGCTTTGAATAGCATGTAATAAGATATTTAAAAAAAATTGTTATTTTGTATGGCATGGATTTTTATCTACCTTCCCTCATTGCTTTTACTTTTGAATCCTTCACTTCTTAAACATGGGATGGGGGAGTTGGAAAATTGTGAGAGAAAATCTCAACAGTTGGCAAAGAGATACTAAATTCTTAGAAGAATGCCCTACCCCCTCCCCCCCCTCTATGAGATGCTCTTTGAATCATTCATATACGCCCCTCTAACGAAAGTTTATATTATTCTATTTTATTCAAGGTGAAGGCAAGAGTCGAAAGAAGCGGGATACAACTGACACTCCAAAAGGTAAGTTGAGCCCTTTCGTGTATTTATAGGTTGCTATATTTTGCCACCTTTTTTATTGTAAATTTTCCCAGGAATTTGTGGGTTTATTGCAATTTTGGGTTCTGCACTCTGGGCATTAGAAATTGTTAGTACTTTGACAGTGACCATATTTAATAAGTTATATAAAACAAATTTGTTTCTCTGCGTCAATGACAAAAAGACCCTATTGCACGTTACCAAGGGGTTTTTATCGATACTGATTGACTAGGGTTTTTATAAATTTGTTAACTTTTAGTATTATATTTTATAGTATTTTTTCTATTGTTTGCAAACTTTAAATTGTATTGCAGAACCATTGGTGCTAAATTACACATTTCCTACTCTCTTTCCACCGTTCACTCCTCCAGCAAGTAAGGATACGTTCTTTCAATTACCTTTCAACTAACAAATACAAACTTCAATTAGCTACACCGATGTAGTTGATTAAATATGAATCCTTTTGAAGAATACGAAGCTGAAAATCTCTCTTGTGTGCTTGCATGACAGAGTGTTTTCCTCTCCATTAAATTATCTTTGCAGGTGCTTTTGTGTAACACACCCCTGAAAGTGGATTCAGTTAAATTTTGTCTGTCCCAGTTATGACACGTCTGTTTCTTCGACTACTTATGTTTGCAGTACCTACACAAATGTTGCAAGCCTTAACCTTATTCAGCCTTGTGATTGCTCAAAGCGGTTCAAGCACATAGCCTTTATCATCTTGTTCAGTCGAATGTCGTGTGGTATGGAAGTCGCTTTTAGTGTAAGGGTCAGCGTCTTTCATTGACTGCTTTTCAGGATGCCCCTGCCCTAACAACTGATATTTTTTTAACACCTTGATGTGCAGAAATTGCAGCTATGTAGGTTTAATTATTAGTCATGTCAGTAGCTCTTAATTTCTTTATTTTCTTGCAGATATTATCACTGTCGGACCTGGAGGTAAGCTAGCGAGGATTTCTCTACAATCTTTATTTACTTTGCTAGAAGATCATATTAAAGTGCATATGACACGAAAATTTTTATTCGCTTAAATCATCAAAGAAACATCGCTGGTAACGATGGTGAACTTAGTTTTTTCATTTGCGACTTACTTTCCCCAAAAAACGGGGTTTTCCGACACCCACTCGAGCTAAAATGTGTCACAAGAAAAACGCGGTCGAACCTGTGGTCACGTGACCCCTGTGACGTAAAGTGGTTGTGTATCCGTTGAATAGAACAAGGCTTCTGTATGGTTTCACCATGTGCGGGCACTACTGTTGTCGCCCAAAAGATTTTTTTCCTCCATAATTGTAATAAGTTTTATTTAGATAACTCAAGCAATGCCATCAAAGGTCGGAAAGTAATTTAGAAAATTTTTTTGGTTCATTATAAAATTGATAAAAATTTAAATAAAGTGTTGTGCATGACTTTATGGAACGAATACCCCCTTGAGGAAGATACCGTTGTGCTTGACTACCATCCTGGAAAACCTGCCCCAACAGAAGTTCGCCGCTTGGCATTACTTATTAAAAGTGCAGCGTAAAGATATCGAGCCATCATCTTTTTCAAGATCACCTTTTTTACACCGAAAATACCAAAACATTTTTTCGACGTGATGCTCTACCCTCAGTCCGCAAACCAAAACAAGACAAAGAACGCAGCAAGAATGAAAAAAGCATGGTGAGTAATAAGTTCCCTATTGTTTTTTTATAACTGCCTAACAGCGTTCTATTGTGTAACAGCTGAGATACGTTATTGGTAATGACTCGACAACACCGGGGGCACTCGCTTTATGGAAAAAAGGGACTCCTTGTCTCTCTGTGTGGAGTCCATATCACCGTTTTTAATACATAAAAATAAACCATTTAAACAAATGTAAACTACTTCAATATTTTATACAAAAGCAAAAAAGGTTTTGGAAACTAAAAAAGCAGGGGGTTGGCAACTCAAGAAATATTTAACAAGCAGGGAAATGATATTCTATGAGATAAAGATTCAAAATGCAAGTGAGAATCGATTAACAATAAACAGAAGTCACCAAGTAACAAAACATGATATAAAAACTTTCAATTAAATCACGGACTCAGTCGTTTCTGTATAACAGAAATGGTGGTCTTTGACCTGGTCAGCCTTGGTCAAAGACCAAAAAATTAATCTTGGATCATGTTTGTTGTTAAATGTAAACATTGAAATTTGTGTTCCTTGTTCTTCACAGGCAAGCAGCGTTAACGGAAGCTCTGCACAGATGGAGTTGCTTTGGCATCAACAAGGTTTTGAATCTCTCAGAAGTTCTGGAATTGAAGGATCTACGTTTGTCTCTGACAGA
Organism: Rhopilema esculentum; assembly: GCF_013076305.1. The sequence continues at coordinate 3,653,231 of NW_027020228.1, read as the reverse complement.
CACCAAGACTGTATGCCATTGCACAGAGATACCTATTGAACAAAAACATTGTATGACTTAATATAATGGTTGATTTGAGTTTCTCTTACATTCTTTAGAATCGGCAGAATCATAACATTACATATATATATCATATGTATATGGTATACTCTTTTCTGCCAGATTTAATGAAAATAAAATATTAAATTTACTAATTCTAAGAATTGAAGGTGCTAAACAGAATTTGTATTTCTAGACAGTATAACTTTTACAGTATAACAACTAGACAGTATTTGTATAACTTCTTCTTCATTCGCCCATACAATGCAATAGGCCAGGTCGCTATGATCAGGGAATGGTGGCCTAAAAAAAGCAGAGATGTACAGGGAATACTGAATTTATAAAACTAAAAAACCCAATGACAACTTATTTCACTCACCATTGACTCAAAGTAATAATTCCTCGCCATCGATCACGCTGTTGGGATTTTTGTATTCCATCTTCGTCCTCTGCCCGGTCATGAAAGCTTCGAGCCATGCCAGCTCGCCTGGTTCCGCGTCTGAATTATCCGCAGAAAAAAGACTGGTTCGTTCTTGCAAGGCAAAAATAGCCCATCAGCATCAAAAGCTATTCCCCTTCACTTTCGTCAAAAGCTGACGCCCTCGAGCTTGAATATTTGCCGTGAGACATGTTCATAGACTCTCAAGTAAAACTCCGCCGTATAACTTCTTGTTAGTTAGCAATCTAAATTTTCGCTAACACAACCACTTTACGTCACTTCCTGTCAAACTCGACCCAATCCCTTATGACAGAATTTGAAGCAAAAATCGACCTTGAAACAGCTGTAATTACGAAAGTGTTTGTTTTTCGAAAATTTTATGGTGATTTTCGTGATCAGCATACTCGATTACGTGATGGGGGCGAATAAAAATTTTCGTGTCATATGCACTTTAAGCGTGAAGCTCTGAGTCCCAAGTTAGAATCGTCCAACCTTGCATACAAAGACTTTTGAAGCTCTGTTTACACAACATCGTGCACTAGTTAAGAAAGATCTTCATTTGTTACGACTTTCGAAAACGTTTTATCTATAATTCGTATTACAGGAGCTGCGAGCCAGGCTCACGCTTGTTTAATTTCATTCTCACTACTATAGCCTTTGTAAACGAGGTGCTGTCATAAGAGTAAGGAGGGGGCTGTACTGTAGGCAACTTTTAGAAGCCACACCCATGACAATGCCCACGGCCACAACCATGACCACACCAAATACACTTCCATTCTTGTCAAGGTTTCTCTGTTGGGTTTTTAGATTCATTTGAAATATTCACCGGCCCAAAAAGACTGACAGGAAATTAATTATTCGCGGAAAATCCAATGGCATAATCAAGATTTGCCAACACAGAATTCGTCCAGCCAAGCATGTGCTCACTTGTATGTGGGGATGGCTTAAACCCTCTAAAATTTCTCTTAATTCTAACAAGGGGGCTGGGATCCCAAAGCCCCCTCTACGGCACCCCTGCCTTGTTGACACTTGTATCACTCCTCACGTAATACTAATGATAATAATGGTAATTTTTTTATTATTTTCTTGTTTACCGATACATAGCTAAACATCCTTGGACCGTGTTGTACCTTAATTGTCTTTGCATCTTAGAAGATGTATTTTCTCGTGCTCTCTTGAACTTCCAGATTCTCTATTTTTTCTCTACAGATCCTGATCCAACTAATTTGACTATGCCTTCGAGGGCACCAATACCTCCCTTTGGAACAGATTCAAGTATGCCTCCTTAATTATGCTTTTCCAACCTGCTTTGCATTGCACTTTAATTGAAAACATGGAATGTATCACAAGTCACGTGACATTTAGCTTTCCTTCTGTCAAAGACCAATTTCTAACCGGCAACCATTGCTTCAAGACTACCAACAACAATCCTTTTCGCGAACGACTAACTAAAATGTCAAACATGGCCTAGCCGAAAAATCTACACACTTTTTAATAAGAATATCTAATTTTTTCCGAGCCTCAATATCCTTAAAAAATATTCTAATTTTTAGACTAAAATTATTCTTAAATTATTCTTGCACGGCACGAGGTGTTATTTCGCCTTGAGATCAATGAAAAAGTTCAAATCTTTCTTATGTGTTGCTTCATCATAAACTTAAACAATAACAGGAGAGAACGATGAATGTGGCATCAAAATACGGAAAAAAGTCATTGAATTACCCTATAGAGTTATTCACTTACAGATCGGATGAGTGTATTACAAGGCATTTATATAGTGTGAAAGTGACAGTTGTTTTGTTTTGTGTGAAAACTGAGATAAATAAAAAGTCTTTAAAAGCGTGATTCTGGCATTATACTTTAGTTTTTCTCATATTTTAGCGACTTTGAGCCTTGCCATTCTAATAGACTGTATCCTGTGCATGATATGAAAAATATCCATGCACTGAAAAATGTAATCATAAAATGTAATGCATTGATATTTAATGTAATCATAATGACTTCCAATGGCCCATCTCAATCAAGATGCGTGACGTATAGAAATTTTTTGCAGCCGCTTTTGCGGTCACATGTTCCATTTTCATCTTTGGCGTTCAAATGTCATGGTTTACAATTGCTCTTTAATGTCATGGTTCGCAAAGGCAATAACCTAAGCTTAAATAAAGTGTGAGCTCGAAGTAGATTAAATGTGAGCTCTCGAAGATGCGAGCTTTGTGCCATAAAAATGTATACCCTCTCCTTACAGATTGCTTGGCACCATTAATGGGGAGCACACCGGCTGACTACGCTGGCCGCGCGCATGTGTCGAAAGTAACTTGTCTAGAAGCGGGAAAGTTTAACAAGAAAAGCTTTATTATTCACTGGGATCCACCTGAAGGTCTGTGAATTAATTTGCCATCTTTCGATCGCCTCGCCTATGTTTGGTCGTGTAAGGATTTTCTCCTAACATTTCGCTTCTTTATGACCGGATTATGATCTAACCCTAACTAGACCGGATGCAATGGATCTAAGCAAAGATTTCACCGGACATTTGTTGAGCTGATGTCCTCTCTGCTAATCTTTGGTATCCATGACTGGAATGATTGACATGAAATGATTGACATGAATGATTGACATGAATGACTGACATGAATGACTGACATGAATGATTGACATGAAAGATTGACATGAATGATTGACATGAATGATTGACATGAAATGATTGACATGAATGATTGACATGAATGATTGACATGAAATGATTGACATGAAATGATTGACATGAATGATTGACATGAATGATTGACATGAAATGAATGACATGAAATGATTGACATGAAATGATTGACATGAAATGATTGACATGAATGATTGACATGAATGATTGACATAAATGATTGACATGAAATGATTGACATGAAATGATTGACATGAAATGATTGACATGAATGATTGACATGAAATGATTGACATGAATGATTGACATGAATGACTGACATGAAATGATTGATATGAAATGATTGACATGAATGATTGACATGAATGATTGACATGAAATGATTGACATGAAATGATTGACATGAATGATTGACATGAAATGATTGACATGAAATGATTGACATGAATGATTGACATGAATGATTGACATGAAATGATTGACATGAAATGATTGACATGAAATGATTGACATGAAATGATTGACATGAATGATTGACATGAAATGATTGACATGAAATGATTGACATGAATGATTGACATGAATGATTGATATGAAATGATTGACATGAAATTTCGATCCCAGTTTATCTGACAGTGAACCACTCCGGCCGTTGTCTCGCATAAAGAGACCATTAGTTCAAAAAGTATCTTTGCTTAACTTGATCAAGCTTTATGTCTTCCGGACGATTTTGTCTAAAATGATGCCCTCTGGTTTTGTTAGACTTCTTTGTGCGATTTTCATTAATTTTAATTGCTTTTCATTTGCAGATTACAAGAACAAACGGTTCACCCATTTTCAGGTCGTTTATGTAATTGCTCCAAAGAATGTTATAACAAGTCCTTCCAAGGTTAAGTGTCATCAAGTCGACAAGGTTTGTATCTTTCATCTTGGATGTTAACATAATTGCAGCTTGCATGTTTTTATGCATAAGCCTATTGGAAGAATAATAATAGTAATAATACACCATACTTTGTGAAAAAAGACAATTATTTACTTTTTTATTTTTCAATTCTGTTTAGTATGCTGAAACATTTTCCCTAGGTTTTGCTAAGAATAAAAAGATTCAAATTCCTTGCTTATCACGTACGACCAGAGACATTATGTACGACATATTCGCTGTGCTCCAGTGTCACAGTAGTTAATAGATGATCTTGATTTCTTTTTCAGACTGTCTTCTCCCATCAAGTTAATGGTGTTGATGAGACAGACACAATTCACGTTAGGGTAAATGTTTATTTTTTCTTTCATTTATTGCAAATTTCAGGACCAAGGCATAAAAAGAATCTAAACGATCCTTAGTTTGACAGGGCTATGTAGTTCGTTTGCTAGATGATTTTCGTTTTCGTTTTCTCTCTTGGACTCCATTGGTAGTTTTTTCTTTAGGCACGCGGCACTGATTGGACATATACACCGGTCTTGTGCTTGCGTTTTTCTGATTGGCCTATTTCGATCCACAGCCTACAACTGGATATATATTTTTCATCGTGTTCTTTCGGACCCTTGTTCTGACGTTTTATGCTCTGAGGAGTGTCAGACGAAAAAGCTTTTAGTAGTATGTTGTGAAATGTTTGCTTTTTTCAAAGCCATTTTGATTTCTGTACCGCAAAAAAAATTGTCTAGATAATTTTATTTGACACACACACGCTGAATTGCGTGAAGAACTCCACAGAAGAACGACTACTTTTCAATTCTTCCTAGGTTGTAGCATACCCTACTTACCATAAACTGAATGAGACAATGCAAAGATTTATACCTTGCAGTTCTGACAGCGTAAAAGGTAAATTTTTAAATAGTTGTTAGTTGGCTTCAATAGCTGCTATTCAATTCAATATTAAGCTATCAGCTGATTTTAACCACAGTTGTGTGTTGCAGTGTTCTCGCGACGCTATGATGGAGTTCTATTGTTCCATAGCTACAATCCCGGACAAAGTTGACAAAATTCAGTTTTTGCAATTTTCTGCTTCACGTTGCCCCTGTAAATTCGAATTCCCTCTTTCCCTCTGAGTCAATGTTTGAAAAGAAGTTCTGCCATTTGTGCTTCGAAAACGTGCATCCAACATTGAATCGAGGGAGCGGAAAAGTTATTTTTCAATGAAAAGAGAAGGCTTCATCTTTTCTTGAAAAGTCTCAGTCATCCTTGTTTGGAATTGTAGTTCAAATCTCTCAGGTGAGGCAAACCAGAAAAAAAATCATGGTGGATAGAGGCCGATCTTTTGTTTTTTGGCCTTGAATGTTCTTTCGAATAAACAAAAATAATTCTGAATTTCATTGATTCGTGAAACAAAACAGAGTGAAAATCTGAATTTCGTTCATTCACAGTGGATCTTGTTTGAGCTACAGAAGAATTTACAAATCTCGATGATATAGGCCACCATTAAATTTACTGCGGTTTTCGCCCCACTTGTGTCATAGCGTAACGAACTCCAGAGGGTCTACTGGCTGAGATACGGTCATCGAAAATATGAATTTTTCTACTTAGTTACAAAACAATAAAGTTTCCAATTAGTTACTGGTTTTTGCATGGTTCAAAAAAGGTTATAACCAAGGACAAGTTACCAGAATCTTAGAGAGAGGAACCTTTACTCATTTGGCTCTGCAAAATCTCCTAATTTTTTTTCAGATTGTATTGTAGAAATTCAAAACATTTTAAGAGAATCGATATCTTTTGACGTAAAGATTCCATAGATTGCGTGCGATAATGCTCTAATAACGATCAATGTGAGTAAATTGTACCAGAAAAAGTTTTTTTTTAAGATAAATATCAATAATCATATATAATAATTATCAATAACTTTTGTTTCTTCAGATGAAGGAAAGAGTGATCCAGTTAAGAAAGGGTTGATCGCTGCTCTAATTACAATTGTTGTAATTACCGTTATCATTCTTGTCGTGATCTTTTTTCTGCGAAGAAGCAAAGTGGTAAAAAACCCTCCTCCTCCCGAAAAAGGTGCGCTATCTGTTTTTCATCAGTTACAATGCTATCTAGGTCAGTGCAGTTCAGTGCATTAGGACCAACTAATTCAAATTATCACCAACTAAAATAACAGACATAAATTATACATAACCATTATTGTTTTGCTTGTATTGTTTTGCAATATGTATCGCTTGCAAAAGTCAAAAGTACAATTGAACGATAAAAATTCTTAAGTTTTTTCAATAATATTTGTAATGTTGAGAGCATTTTATTTCGTTGGAGACTGAATCCATTATGCTATATTATGTGATGTGGCTCCGTAGTTTTATATTGGGTATTTTTAAATAATATGGACGGGACGGGACGGGACGGGACGGGACGGGACGGGACGGGACGGGACGGGACGGGACGGGACGGGACGGGACGGGACGGGACGGGATATGAAGTTAAGTACATTCAATTATAGTTTATTACAATTCGTTACAATTTGGTGTTCTTATTTTACTGACTTTTATTCTTTAGAGAAAGTTTATGTCTCCTATTTTCCGGACACCGAGAATTACCTGGAGAGTGTCCAAAACCTCGTGGCGAAATTTAGAAAGGATTTTTCAATCAATCTTATCATGGATTTGCTCCATAAAACCGAGATCTCTGAGCTTGGATTGGCGAGATGGTGTCACAAACAGCTATCTGAATCTAAGAAGATAATTTTGGTCATATCCAAAGAGTATTTGAAGGTATTTTTAGTGTTTGTTTGTGCAATGATTAAGTAGCTTTTGAGATTTTGGTTTACTGATAGACGCTCAGGCAGTGCCGTTCAATTGTTTTTTTTCTAAAATATTTCATAAAATTATACATCATAAAAATATTTCTGTTACAAAGTTATATCCATTTCAAATTGGCTTGGATATGGCAAGTACAAATTGATGAGTTTTGCTGATGGACTGCTGTTGTTTTGGTATGTTTCATTGATTGTATTAGACCTATTTTGGTGGAGGTTTGGTGGGGGTTCTGTGGGGGTTTTGTGGGGGTTGAGCCTTTGCTCGTGTTGTCACATCTTACCTCCTTTGGGCAAAGCTCTTGAGCCTATATTAGACCTATTTTAGGGGTTTGGTGGGGGTTTTGTGGGGGTTGAGCCTTTACTCGTGTTGTCACATTTTACCTCCTTTGGGCAAAGCTCTTAAGCCCCCAAAACATTCCTTAGTAAAAAACAAAAACAAGGTGAGATTTGGACATGGCACTCCCGTTTTCTTTTGTTTTATTGTCCTGCTTCGGAAAAATCATTCTCCCATAGGCCCTAACGATATGTTTATTTTGTTCACCATGTTATTGGGTTTTCTCATAGATCTGCCAAGTATGGCAAGCCGGGAATACGGATGCGAAATGCTCAAATGATGTAAACAGAGTCTGTAACGACTTGCAGTTTGTTGTTGACAAAATGTTCGAAAGAAAAAAGAACTCCGACCTCATAATTATTTTGGCAGATGTGAAGCAAAAAGAACTGCCTGAGTTTTTGCGAGGTAAACAAATTTATAGTTGGCCAAAAAGCAAGGACGAGTTTAATGCGATAGGATGCTGCATTTTTAACAAGGAAGCAGTTGCAATAGTTTAGTTTCAACTAAACTAAAGGGACAGATTTTGATTGTTGCATGCAATAGGTACCTTGTAAAGGACCTGTTATATTAGAACATTGTTGATTTCTCGAAGATCCTAAACTATCATTTATAAGATTGTACAGAAAAGGAGGGGGTTTAACTACAAGGCTTCGAGTGTCAATAATATCTTAGTTTGTGGGAGGACAATCACAATCTTTGAACTGACAAGGAAAGTTCATATTGAAAGTGTGCATTGAAATAATTATTAGATTTGTTAGACTATTTGTAGTAAACTTACAACCCACCAATGTGGTTGTTACCGGACGATTTGCACACTGGTGTTTATGCATGGGAGGTATCTTTGTTGATTGTGAGGGTTGTGTTCTTTTTAGCCTTGCTATTTTCTGCACCTGCGGTAAAGCCCCGACTTTGCAATATACTAGGCCTACCTCTGAGCTAGTGTTCATGTCTTCTTTTTGAAGGAAGGATGTTGCATAAAAGGTTTATTGTTTTACGATACTGTTGTGTAGATCTTTTGTCATTCGATTTACTTCAACATGGTGGCCCAGACTACTTAGGTTCCCAGGCCCTTCGAATAAGCGCCCATCCTTCCACCTTCAGAAATGGGCGCTTATTCTAATTTTCAACTAAAACATAATTGGAAAGCAATTCAACAAGAAAGGTTAATGAACAACACAATTTGCACCCAAATCTACTGTTTAAATCAGCATCCCCCTCAATTAAGCGCCCCCTCAAATAAGCGCCTACCCTGGAGCCTCAAAAATTGAATAAGCGCCCAGGCGCTTATTCGAGCCACTACGGTAGTATGAAAACTTCAGTCTGACAAATTATTTGTTATCCAAATCTCGCCCAATTTTTAACATAGAGTATTTAACCGATTTTGTAATCTCGGTTACTTCCCGGAGTTATGTGGTCCGAAGTAATAATGTCACAATGTGAATTTTTATGAAGTCACACTGAAAAGCCATGGGCAGTGTAGGCATCAAAGGAAGACGTTTTTGCTCTGCCGCAAGCAGCGAAGTTTCAGTCACCTTTTGTATTTTATATTCATTGTCACAATATTGCTTTATGTAGAAGTCTTTGTTTTGTAGATAGGCAGTGTTTGTAGCGAAGTATTTTAGAGAAATACATCTACTGTTGATTAAGTAGTGAGTTGTCCACAAATAGAATCGCCTTGTTTCATTGGTATCTGCATGTATTTTTGCTATACTGAAAAAAACACCATGGATAAAATTTTACATCGTATGAACATATCTTCCATCGTGTTCTTTTCAATTGACATACATTAAGCACCATTCGCAACGAGGGGGTTAGAAATTCTGATAGATTGCGAGTTAAAAATTGAAGCGTCCAAATTGAAAGGAAAATAATAATTGAGAGAGATTATGAAGTGCCAATAGAAGCAATCAGTTCAGCCCAAAGAGAACTCAAATTTCTTGAACGTAGAGAGCGAAAGAGAAGAAAGTGAAGATGAGCTGGATATCTTATTTATTAATGACAGAAACTGATGAAAGTTTATATATCATGGATTTAAAGTAATACTAAAACAAAATAAACAAACAATTGTTTTTGTTACTTTGAAAGTCCGCCGGTGGAAAACAAGATTATTCTAGCGTTTGGAAATTTCGGTAAGAAAAGACTTCGGTTGCCCTGCTTCACCGCAAATAAATCCCACCGAAAATATATGAACATATTTTCAATTGGTCTAGCCAGGGGTACAGCTTTCGTGAAAATTAATCACACAGAGAGAGAAATCACTTTCACTATGCTTTCGGTAGACCTGTACCCTTGTACCCCAAATCTAGCTAAGAACCAGGCCCCCGTGATCTCGTTATCTTCGAAATTTGACTTCCCCCCTTTCAAATGACAATTGGAAACGAGGCTTCGCCAAAAGGGGCGGACCCAAAGGCCAAAACGAGCGAAGCATTCGTAATCAACACCAGCTGCAAGAACTGATATGTAAGTATTACAGTTTTGCTTTGTATATAAATTTGCTTCAGTTCTGCTGGAGTTTGATAAAATTTATATATATTGTGATAAAGTATTTGCGATAAAGTTTGATCAATTTTGAATTGGTTGAGACTATTTACTGATACCTGACCACGTAGAACTGAGGTAAGCTGGGTGCCAAAAAAGTCTTGCGTTGCGGCGCTTTTCTCCGAAAAAGTATAGGAAATTCCCTTTTGATAGAAATCAGATTATGTGATTTATTGTATAGATATTTATTTTTTAAAGCTAGTTGTTTTACCTCTAGGTCACATTAGATTCAGCCAAAGCTTTTGGCAGAGCTTAAACTGTCTTTGCTGAGGTGAAGGGAAACGATTATGTAATGATCATTTGGTCAAAACCATTATGTAATGATCATTTGGCCAATGAAGTTTAGAACTTAAATCTCATCTTTTCAACAACTGACAAATGAGCCAGCTAAGATAGCCAGGACATCCTGCGCTTTGGAATTTTCAGGACCGCTTCTATACCAATACCATATGTATGTGTAATACCCCTGAAACTTCTAGATCTGTTTTTCATATGAATAATTTATTCTATCTCAGAATGACTACTTTTAACATCTTGTACACCAACTGGCTAAGATGCAAAATATTTTGAACTGGTAGTAAAGATAGTAAAGACTCTGACTATCCAAAGTTCTTCAATTACAGTTTTGTTTATTCTTTAATTTTTTCAAATAAGAATTGTTCTAAGAAAAATCTGTGAGGCCCCAGTTTCTAAAGTATTTGTCCAGAGCCCCTTGGGCTTGCTTTGTTCTTGCATTGTTCAAGTTAGGTATGGCTTTGAATTTTTTTGTTGGCTGCCTGCAATGCAGTGCACACTGATCTGCTCCAAGAAACCCATTAGTTTCCGTCTCCTTTGACAAATTTATCTTAGCACAGTTGAGAATACATTGTTCATCACCTAGATGTAAAAAATTGATACAACCATCAAGGGCACCGGAGCTACAAGGGCAGCGGGGGCATTAATTATGACTGTAGTCTTGATTCAAATGTATTTTCGACAGTCTTTAGGATGTAGCAATGCAAAATTTTCCTAGGGGCTATGCCCCCAGACCAGCAACCCTCTCTCCCTTGACAGGGCCTTCACCTACAACCAGGCTATCTTTGGCTAAACGACGATTGTCAATTTGTTTTAGTAGCAAACTTTGATACCCTAAGGTGCCCTTTCTGCAGTTTTTGCAGTTCCTGCCTGCCCTTGCCGCATCTCTGATACAAACACTTTGTTGTCAAGAACAGATAAATTTAACAAACTCTTCGCTCATATCACATAGTAAATGTTTAAATTAATAACCAACTTGTACTAAACACCAATGTCTGTACAGGTCTGCTTATCTGTCATTGAACACTATAAGACAGACTTGTAAACACAATAGTTTTCATCTCATCTTAAAACCTTTTGTAAATTTTTTGCATGTCTGTCTTTCTATAGATCTATCACAAAGACTGAAGGCTAACATAGCATGCAAAGGATACCAAGGATAGTTGGGAACTTGTTTCATGGAATCAGATTAGTTAGAAAGACGTGTCTGCCATTGTCAAATGGAGGTATTTGAATTATACTTTAAAAGGAGCAAACACATCATTTTAAACCATTGTACTTGTTGAACTTAAACCATTTAAAACATGTTGAACATAAGTGCCCACTTCTTGTTATAAATAAAATGCTTGTTTGAAAATGGTTAAAAGCAAGTTGATTTTAATGTATGACCAGTGGCAGACATTTGAGGGGGGGGGCGAGGGGGGGGGGCGAATGCCCCCAATACTTTAGAGGACAATGGTCTTTTGTTTTAAAACAACGGGAAATGTGATGTCATCTTGTTAAAACAATAGGCTTTCCCCCCCAATATTTGACCAAGTGTCTGCCCCTGTGTATGACATTTTTCCATGCCATATCTTCATCAGCTATGATAATATATTATAGCATATTTAGTCTTCCTTGAAATCTATGCATGCTATGCATAGCTATTTCAGACCCTGTTTACACTGCCCCGTTAAAAAACCGACAGGACCGTGATAGTACAAAATTTGTTCGCTTTCGTAGCAAGGTAAAACTATCCTGGATAGCAGAGCCAAATTGTCTCGGTTCCAAACTCGCACGGAACAGTGTAAACGGGGTCTCAAGTTGCTAATATAGAGGGTGTAAAGACTCAAAGCAACTGAAATAACAGTGCAAGTGTGCTTTTATTTTAAAAACAACTTTGTCAGAAGATTTGTTGTTTCCCCTGCAAATTTTCTTCACTTTTTGCCTGAACTTTGGTCCCATGTTTAATCAATGTGGCAAGATGTCGTGAAATGTTTTGTTGACTTGCAGAATACAACATTTGATGTTAGATTACAACTGTAGGAAATATTGATTGATGCAGTGGCTGGCGTAGATAAAGGGGGGTCAGAAGGGTGAAAAACCTCCCGCTAAACTGCGTTTTTGTGGGAAAACTTCTGATCTTGTCGGAAATTTAACATGGTTTTCAATTTTTATCTCAATGTTACATTTTAAGAGAATTGATTTTAAAGTTGAATATTGTGATCTTCTGTTGGTCTGAATCGGATTGGCAACTTTTTTCAATAGAGTATAGTACTTCAACATGCCTTTTTCAGAGGAAAAGACAAGAAAAATCTTCGAGTAGTATAATTTTTGACACGTGACTTACATGACGTTTTGTCCAAATTTTTGAAAAAATAAAAGCTCTTATGAAATTTTTGTCAGAAAATCTAAATTTCTCGTACCCCCTATGAATTTTACTATCTGCGCCACTGGATTGATAATAACCTTGATCGTCGGAAGATCTTTTTTGCGGGTCTATTCGTCCCCCGCCGCATCATTGACAAAAAGTCCATCTTCCTTTCAGCAATTTTACCGATATTCACCCCGATCAAGGCGAAAATGGGAAGAGAAACGTTTTGAACACTACCTGACGACCCCTACAGCAAAACGATTAGCCTATTTAGGCCCAGGTTACACGACACTGGATTCACTTCATATCGGATTCGTTTTATACCAAATACGCATTCTGTTTACATAATGATGATCCAATCCGATATGCTTTCGCTCCGCTTTTGCGGAGTTAAATCATCCCGCTACGAAAGTGGTATGAAGCCAACCTGATATGTGTCTGTATCGGCAGAGTAGTCGTGTAAACCCTCGAATCCGGTATCAATTTGCTCCGCAACCTCAGTTATAAACTCTGTGCTTTCATCAATATGTGGTTTCATCAAAGAAGAAAAATAAATGGATGCTGATAAAATGAAGCTTTTTCTACTGCAACCCGCATTGCGGAGTGACCGAATATATTTATAAAATTGTTAAAATTCATTCCACATTTGTGATGCAGTGTTTTGCAAGCTATGCTACCTACTATAGAATTTGACAATCAATATAGTCCAGCGTGTTGTACATTGATGAATATTGATCAAAGAATTAATATATTTAATGACGAATTTTTTAAAATTTAAAGAAAATGTAATTTTGCCGTTTCGAGCATAACTCGTCACCTGATGAAGAGCACAGTTTCGCTAAATGAGCACTGCTTGGAAATCATCTAGGGGCGGCCTTCCGGCTGCCATTTTGCAAAGATCTCATGGAATATAAATACTTTTCAGGGCATCAGAAAAACTGGAAAAACTTCCGAATAGCATCATACAGCTCTAGAGCAGTCTTCAGTAAGGAGTATGATTATGTGATTGTTGGGGCAGGCTCAGCTGGTTGTGTTTTGGCAAACAGACTGACTGAGGATGGACAACACGATGTCCTTGTCGTTGAGGCTGGGCCAAAAGACTATTCTTGGGACTGGAGGATACATATGCCTTCAGCTCTGCAGTATAATTTGTCGTCAGACACATATAATTGGTATTATATGGTTGAGCCACAGCAACATATGGATAACAGGTGTGTCGCTGTGTTTACATAAAATGTATATTTGTAAGAGGCTTATTTTGACAGGGCCAAACGCTATAAACCTGTTTTTCTGTTTTACTTTGCATTTCGTTGCATTGCAAGGAGAGTTTTGGGCATAGCTTTGTTTAGTTGATAAGCCAATCAATGCTAGAGTAGCCTCGTTCTAATAGAACTCTGCAACCTTAACCGTCGTCGACAATGGCCTCCAAAAGTAGTTGGAACAGGGAGACAGGGCTTGTAATAGATGCGTATTTTTCACTTTATTTTCCTGTTTCAAGCAGACAGGTCCCCCTCTGCCCTCTAAACAATGTTGGGAAGGAAGATGAACATTTTGCTCAACGTCCATTACAGTGTTTCCGCTCCCACCTACATTTTTCACAATTTTCTAGTCGGAATCCAACATTGTATAGTTAAGGGGGGAGTTGTATAGGGGGTGAAGAGGAGTCGTTGAGTAAGAAAGGTGAAAAGTGTTCCAACACATTTTGTGGGCATTGTAGCTAAAAACCATGGGATATGGAGCCAGAAAAATCTCTCAATATTCCTTTGCTCTCAATAATGTGTAAAATTTTTGTTCCTAGTCCTTATTTAGTTTATATTTTTCTATAGAGTGATGTACTGGCCACGTGGCCGAGTGTGGGGAGGATCTTCTGCATTAAACGCAATGGTCTACATACGAGGCCATGCTTATGACTATGACGGCTGGGAGGCTGCAGGAGCAAAAGGCTGGTCCTATGCTGATTGCCTTCCTTACTTCAGGAAATCACAAACACATGAACTCGGTTCGAGAAGTCTCCTTGTTTTGATATATTTTCTCAGCTTTGCTGAAGTTGGCATAGTCGACACATATAATTTCCTTTGATGACCAAGGGAGTAACATATAGAATGACCAAGGGAGTAACACTAACCCTATCTTAAAGATTAAGCTTAGTTTCTCAATTTCAATTCATTCAAAGCGTTTTGAACAGGATAGAATATCGGTTAATTACAAGATAATACGTTAATGTGGAGCTCGGTAACCGAAACTTTGCGAATTGCAATATAAAATGCATATTTTATAATTCTAGCATTTGATAGTTCCAACTGTTGAGTGACTTGCAAGATTTCAGATAAGAATAAAACGGCAGAGCCACTTTATGTGCCTACTCTTCTCTAGCATTCATGATAGCATTAAAGATCGAAAGATGTCCAAAAGACAATAACATATGGATAAAACCTGAGAAACCTGAAAGACAATAACTGGAGGAACCTGATTGGCTCTGCTGCTGACAAATCCGTGCCCTTTAATGTCTAGAAATGAATTGGCCGAATAATGTTATTTCACTTAAATGTTAAGCTAGTGGTATCACAACCTGTACTACCAACCCGCTCAGTAAAATATTGTCTCGTGATGGTCCGGAGCTGCAGTGTCTGTCTTGGGCCTACAGTGTCTTTCCAATTGAGGAATAGTAGATGAGGACTTCCCATTACAGCATGCAACAAAGCAGGTCGAAAACTACCCTACCAAAATGTCACTGTCGCTTCAAAAATTTCGACCTCCTCCCCCCGTACAATGTTGATTTATTTTCCCAATACCTTCATACTGCTTTCAGTGAAAAAATTTGAGCAACATTGTAATGGGGGTGGTAGGGGGGTAGGGGGGGTAGGTGCTTTAGCTTTGCGCAAGTGTTCTAACAATTTTGGCAAGGATTGTAGGTTTGGAAGGAGATTTATCTCTCACGATCCCTGTATGTTTAAAAAGCTTGTTTAGGGTATTTTTATATAATATACCTATGTCTTGCTCGGACGTTTGACCTTTGATCGATTTTTATCAGGAGAGGATGACTACAGAGGTGGCAGTGGCCCACTTCATGTGTCACGTGGCAAAATGAAAAACCCACTTTTCAAAGCTTTCATAGAAGCTGCGATGCAATGTGGATACCCCTATACAGAAGATTTGAACGGTTTTCAGCAAGAAGGGGTAGGCCCAATGGATATGACAACTTATAAAGGAAAGCGATGGAGTGCCTCGCAGGCATATTTACGCCCAAGTTTGTCCAGGAAGAACCTCAAGACAGAGACGAAGGCTTTAGTTACTAGGGTCCTCTTCGAAGGAACAAAAGCAGTCGGTATAGAGTATGTTAAAGGTACGTTAATAGTATAGAGTATGTTTCAGTAGAGCCCAGCCTCCCAGCAGAAGTCTTTTGATAAATCAACGATACATTAAGTGGGTTTTTGTGATATGTACCCACCCAGCGACCAATGAAGCGTTAATTAGACAGACGTGCTTTTTATAAATAAGATACGATATTATGGTTGAAAATCTAATAACCCCCACTCTACCAGTTTTTCAGTCATCCAACTTGTTTTTCAGTCATCCAACTTGATTATTGTTATTATTTTATGCATCTTTGTCTAAACATATATATCAAGTTATTTATTCCATGTATATTTTCTGTTTTTTATGGTAATGTTTTCTTTGGTATTTTAAATACTATTAACGTTTGATATAGATTCACAAATTCGAAGAATGAAAGCGAAAAAGGAGGTGATTCTCTCTGGAGGAGCTATCAACTCGCCACAGCTCCTGATGCTTTCTGGGGTTGGCAACCACACGGACCTAAAACGACACGGCATTTCGACAGTTCTTAACAAACCTGGAGTAGGACAGAATTTACAGGATCATTTAGAGCTTTACATCCAGCATGTAAGTGAGGCATCGTATGAAAGTGAGGCATCGTATA
The DNA here is from genome assembly GCF_013076305.1 of Rhopilema esculentum. The sequence continues at coordinate 3,636,901 of NW_027020228.1, read as the reverse complement.
TAAGTGAGTTATCTTATGAAAGTGAGGCATCGTATGTTTGCCAGAGCGTAATTGCTTCGAGGCTGGTGGTGCTCAACGGTGCATTTGCTGATGCTTGGAGAGCCAAATACCCCAGCCCCATTCGCTTTTCAAGGCGGGCTGGATCCCAACAATGTCATTACAGCCCCTTCATATTTTTTGGAAGCCCTCTTATCCCCTAAATCTTCTCCTAAATTGTTATGGGAAAAGGAGTTTGAGTGATACTCATTCCTCTCCAGTGACATAGGAAGCATGTGAAAAATCAAGGGTCCAAACAACGCAAAGACCCTTGGTTGCATCCTTGTTTAAACACTGCACCTATTCATTATGAAAGAAAAGGCTGTGTGATTCTCTATCCGATCTCTCATCTGTCTTTCAGTTTTTAGCAGAATGGAGCCTTATTTTTAGAAAAGGGACATTTGACCTTTAAATAGGATAATTTTTCTGACAATAAGGGTTTGTTTCTAACAAAAGGTAATTTTCACTGATAAAACTGGCACTTTTTGAAAATGTACGACACTCTTTCTGGGTTCCAATCAAGGATGCCCTTAGGTGTGTAACATTTAAATACCCGTATTACAACACCCATAAAGCATAGGTGAAGTAAAAGGCTGCTTCATTTGAGTGGAATTCAGATGTCACTACTTTCCATAGATATGTCAGGGATTTTCTTGTCCTTACCTCAAAAATATTCATCATTCTTGAAAAGAAGACATTCAGTTTTCCACTAGTATATCCAGCAGAGACCAGGAAGAGGAGCCCGTCAATGGCCTAGGGGGATTTTTGCATTCCAAGAGCATGGGAGCAAGAATAGGGACAGCATACGTTCTGGTATCAACTTACACGAACCCATTTGTAGGGAAAAAGGCGAGAACAATCCCTTCGCTGTAGGACAGTTATTACTCTGATTTTATCGTATTTAATCTTCCTGCTACATTCACGTATCGTGATTCTCAATTGAACCAGGCAAAGCAATGCGTAACAACTGTACGTTTATTGTCATTGTGGGTCCAAGCTTTCTAATAAGAATTTAATTATTTGTTGCCAGGAGTGCAAGAAGCCGATTACATTATATAAATCATCAACAAATTGGATAAATATGGGCTTGATAGGAATTCAGTGGCTGACTTCTCATACCGGGCTTGGAGCGTCCAGCCATTTGGAATCCGGTGGCTTCATCAGATCCAGAGATGGTTTACGTCATCCAGATATACAGTTTCACTTTTTGCCATCTGCAGTCATCGATCATGGGCGAATCGTGGTCGACAGAGAGGCTTTCCAGGTAAGATGTCCGGGTTTCTTGATATACCTACATGTTGACGCTGATTTATCATTAAGTAGGAGTAAGCCAAACATGACCATGACAACAAACCAAAACTCAGATTTTGGGATAGTTGAAGGGTCATGGTAGCCAACCTTCTGATAGAAGATGGTACCTGATGAGGAGGAGTAAGCATTGACGTAGATATTGCTCAGACTCAGAGGGCTAAAAGTGTTGGAAACAGTGGCTGTACCAAAAGGAGTTTTTTTAAGGGGGGGGGGGGGTAACAACTTTCTTCCCCACTTTGCTAAACTTGATCCTCCTAATCTTGGTAAAGATGAATAAAAGCGTACGAGCAATGCCTGTTTTTTTAGTTTTTATCCTTAAAACCATAAGAAGGTTGTGACACTATATGTATTGCACTGTATGTATTAAAAGGAGATGACCTGAAGCATTTTTCGATCCCCACACCATTCCCCCTTCTAGGAGGGGCTAGTGATAGATAAGCTATGATGGTAGGGTGGCCTATCCGTTTGTCGGATTAAAATGGCTGATAATTATTATAATGTAAAGCTATATGCAAAGATGGAAAATCCTCTGATTTTAGTTAAGAGCACCCAATGGTAGGTTTTAGGAGATCAAGAAGTGGTACAGATGACCACCACGTCCTTATCTTTGTGGCCTCATTTTTGCTCATTACTTGTTTAGCTTTCCTGTGTCCTGTAGATAGCAGCGAAATTCACGCTGTGCCTTTCGATTTGTGGGTCTCCACTGATTTTTTTCCCTCCGTCGCCTACATGCTCCTCTACCGCTATTTATAGGTCCACGTTGGTACACTGAGAGCAACAAGCCGTGGATTCCTGACTTTGCGATCACCTAACCCCCGTGATCATCCGATTATCCAACCAAATTATTTAGAGACAGAAGAAGATCGTCGTGACCTGAGGCAGTCTGTAAAATTAACCAGGGAGATATTCAGCCAAAAGGCCTTTGATGAATTCAGAGGACCAGAAATGCAACCAGGTGATGTTTATAAACGATTGCATTTCACAACTTTTCTAAACTCTTTTCACAACTTAAATCTTTTCATTTTATGTTAACTAAACATTTTTTGCATTTTTTTGCATGGTATAAGCATTTTTTGGGTTTTATATATATTTGTCTTTGCTCTAAATTTTTGAAAAGCTCCTTATTTGGTTCAGCTTTATATTTTCTCTATTTATGCCCAGTTACCCCGTTTCGATACACCCATTGCTGGCCCCTGTTATGTCACTCCTGTCCGGAGATTTTAAGCTGTAATGGCTTGGTCTTTGGTTGAGGTCCTGATTGAGATGCTTGATGGTCGCATATGATCCGGGATCTAGCTTGGGGTTGTATTGTGGATCTTCGGGGATAGTTTGGTGCACGATTTGTCGTGGGCTGTCGGGTGTTGATGGTTCTTTTTGATGCACCAAGTAAAGTATAGTTAGACTGTAATTTTATCAAATATACTACAGCTTAATTTTATTAACTTTTTTTGTTGTGTCCCCAATTAGGTTGTAAGCTGAATATTTTGACACATAAATAATGATTTTGATGGATTGATTGACTGATCGATTGGTTGATTGTATTTGTCTTTACCTCGTTTGCAGGTCCAAATGTAAAAACCGACAACGAGATTGATGCATTTGTTAGACAAAAAGGAGATTCCGCTTATCACCCATCATGCACCTGTAAAATGGGTGATGAATCTGATCCTATGGCTGTTGTAAATAGCAAAGGTCGCTTGATTGGAGCTGAGGGTATCCGAGTCGTAGATTCTTCGATCATGCCAAATGTAGTTAGTGGCAATCTAAATGGACCTACAATAATGATGGCAGAGAAGCTTGCTGACGTCATAAGGGGTAGAGACCCTCTGCCCAAAAGCAGTGCCCCTGTTTACAATACGCCATCGGCGGGGCAGCGTTAGAATTTGTAATAAACTAGCCTCAAATTGTTATTGCTCTTGTATTCGTGATAAACGTGACAAGTTTAACTTCCCAACCTAAAGATACAGTAAACTCCCGATGGCTCGAACCCCCGATAACTCAAACATTCGACATGTTCAGCCTTTTCATAGGGCCCTTAGACCTTCTAGTTAGCAGGTGCTTACCGTATTGTTTAAACCCCTTATTTTAAAGATTTTTGCTAGAAATACCTTAAGAATTCTGAAAGATTAACCTTTGTTTATAGCCGGCTCTCTGCTCTTTGGCACTTTATGTTCACTTCTTTTTACAAATCTTATGGTTATGTTCATATGTACTGGCGCATTTCGACAAAAAATCACATTTGCGACACCAGTGTATTTGGTTTGCTTTTACTTTTTCGGCTACATTCAGTCAATAACCATCTACTTAAGGCTTGTTTTGGCCTAGACTAAGATTCTTGAAAGGAAACGTTTTCCCTGGAAGTAGGAAGCATCTAGTTATCGGGTCGTAGAAACTATCTGAAGTTGGCCTTTCTTTATTATGAGCTATTTTGGCTCATGGCTTTCAAAGCTTTAAGTGTTGCCAGCCAACAAAGTTCTTTTTGTCACTATTTCGTTTATTATAGATATAAGTATAAACAATTGCTCGATTTTTTGCTAAGCCAGTTATATATAGAGTACGACTAGATATTATCTCAATATTCGCTTGTAAAATACTTTTCAATATTTAGTTGAAAAATCAGTTTTTGATAATTTGTTGAATTACCTTCACGTTTTCTCATAGTAGCCCTGCAATAAACTTAAATTCAATTATTACGACATAGTGGAGAATTTCCAGCATTAAACGACGCTTTATTTGTGATAGTTTACAACAGGAAAACTTAAAGCGATTCCAAATGGGAATATATTAAAGTCTTTAATATATATCTGTACAATTTACTCAATCATTGCAAAATGAAGTTAAGAGCTCTGAATTTTTTTTGTATGAAGTGCCTCTTACTTGGTCTTCGCGAGTCGGTCTCTCCTTTAAAACTTACCTTTAATTCAAGGGTCTATTTGTAAAAGACTTGTTTTACTTTAGCTCGAGTTTCAAATAACATTTTAATTCAGGTTTAGAAAGCTGAGCAACGTTTTGCCTTTATTTCAAACTTCAAATGTCTTTGTGAATTCATAGTTTAGCCATTCCTTCTCGCTCTTTTGAAAGTAAGAATCTGAGTTTTTCTTTCTTGTAAAAGAGACATTTGGTGAAAAGTTTGTATTTTTTGAGGAACTTTTGTTGCGATTTCAAGAGACAAAGATATATCTTTAATGTTTTGTCATCAAGTACTACAAAAAAGCTACTGTTTTGAAATAAAGGGAAGAAGAAATCAAAATTAAACGATTTGATTAACAAGTGACAGGAGAAAAAGTAGAGTACATAAAGCTTTAACAGTATAGTAGAAATTTCATCGTCCAAAACAGTGAGAGGATTACCATTGGGGAGGATACTACCCCGTTTCCAGACATACTTTTATCCCACAATCCTTTGCCGTAACGAATTGTTCTTTTCGAAGTGTTTGGAAAGAAGAATAGTTCTTGCACCGGAGTGAGGAGGTTTTTCAGATTTTCGCTGGAATGACTGCTCAGCTGTTTATCGGCAGCCTTTCACGAGATACACAAGAGAGAGATCTTGAAAATGTATTTTTTAAACACGGGAAACTGCTTAGATGTGACTTGAAAAGAGGTAAGAAACTTTATAACGTTTTACACCGCCGGCCACACGGATTGCTTACAACAGTGTAATGCATTTTTGTCATTCCCATTTAGCATTCAGAACATATTTTTATCTTCTGTTTACATTTAGAATAAGTTGTTATTGTAAAGGTGAAAAGTAGTAAATTTTATTTATCCCACTCCTAGCATTTGTAAAATTCTTCAAAATTTCACTCATGCTTGTTCCTGTCAAATCCTTCATTGAGTACCTACTACATTTTGTATGAAAACGCAGAGTTGATCCAACACCTGCTTCACACAACATTATTCGATGAAATTTTTCTTTGCTCCTCATTTGTAAATGGATAGATTTCCCGACTTTGTAGCACTTTTACACTAGATCTCCGGTGCAAAGCTTTTCAAGGAATACAATGGGAAAAAGTGTCAGATTTTCTTCAGGTGTAATTGGAAAGTGAGCTACACCATTCGCATTAATTTAGTTTATTTGAAATGGATTGATTGTCAAGCAGCTTGGCTGCCTGACAATTATATCTGTTTACTAAGAAAAATGGAACAAAACAAGATGGTGGTCCAGCTTTGCATACCAAGTTACAATTAAACCTTCTGTAAAATTGTTTGAGAGAAGCAGTCTTTGACAGCAGTTTGCACTGTTTTTTTCAAAACCTTCTATTGGAACTTTGCATCTCAAAACCAGCTGATAGTTTGCTTCTGACCCAATTCCCTGCCTAGCCTCAACCTTTAAATGTGTTAAAATTAAAAGTGATTTACTGACCAAAATCATGGCCAACAGGACTATTATTCCGGCATGCTTTTCCATTGAAAACTGTCTGCAGGTACCCATAATCAAAGTCATACACACATTTTCCAAACCAGGTTTCAACAAACATAACCTTTTTATATCATTTAGGCCTGGCCATAAATAAGACTTTTAGCAGGGAAACAGTAAACAGCTCTGTCAGTAACTTCTGTCAGCTCTTACTATTTGTAGATAAATAAAAACAGAAACTAAGGAAGAATTGATTTCAAGGAGAGTCATCTCTTTTGAGAGCAATTTAGAAATATGTATCTCCCCTCCAGCATTTGAGGGGAGCCTTGAGGAAAGCCTCTAAGAGAGGAAGAGATATGGCTGGATGGTCAGGCCTGTAATTGTTCTGGAAAATCTCTAAAATATTTCTTGTTTACTTACTTCTTTAGGATTTGGTTTTGTGGAATATGAAAGCCCAAGGGATGCAGAGGTATGCATCTTTTAAGTTTTTGAATTTAAATGCTACTTTCTTTGATTATATAAAATAAGCCTCAATGTAGTTTACCTTTTTTTGAAATGCAGTACCATTGATACAAAGTAAAAAGACTTGAAAAAGAAGCTATAAACAGCCAACAAATTTTTTGTGGGAAACTTTTTGGTCGGAAAGTATAACAGGTATGCTTACCAACCAGCTGTGAAGCTATCCAGGCAAGAGCTATGGTGCATTTTCCAGAATGTTCAAAAACATAAGCTATAAACATTGAATATTATATGTAAACTAGTAAAACTAAAACTAATCTTGAAAACTTTCCCCTTAGTAAATAAAGACTATCTTACACACCAGGGTGTGGGTTGCATGCCTTTATCGCAAAAGTCTGCTAATCAAAACATGCATTAGCATTGATATTATGTCACAGCTTTCAACATCTAGTTATAATTGATACCTGACGTTTTGTTCCTTTTCTGTTTTATATCCTAAAGGTGTTTACGTTTTTCAATATACATATATCTATTATCAACCAAATGTTATTTTGCAAATATGAAGAATGTCTACTAGCTTGGAGGTGGAACAACCAGACTAAAATTTTCTGCTTGCATGCCAAGGAAGCATTATTTCTTATTTGTGGCTATTATGATAATAATCATTATGTAAGTTTGAAGTTAACTTTGCAGTTATGAATATTCCTTTGCAGAAAGCATTCCAAACACTTACCTATGCATCATATTCAAACTACCTAAGAAATTGTGTCACCCCCTTGACCTCACAATGGGAAAGAAAAGCCACATCCATTGGTTGGCCAGTTTTTCCTTGCAAGCAATCTAAGAATTCCTACTGTGGTCTTCCTTGTTTCTTTCGCATGGGACAGACAGTCCATTGCAGACATCCTTAGCCCCACATTTTTGCAGTGTACATTGAATGTTCAACTTCGATGCTCAAGAATTTGGCTTAAGTGACCCAGTGTTTTGGTTTGCATGGCACCCCAGTGGAACCACCTGCAAAAAGTATCCCCATTCACTCTTTTGTATTCAAAGGAAAGGCTACCATAAGACCGCCCCTTTTGCCCATTCCAAGCCCAAAATCAGGAGAGGATACCCACATCTCAACAAAGATGGTTGTGACATATCATTCCCTGATGGTGAAAAATGGTGTAGCATATCATTCCCTTTGACCAACAGCAAAGTCAAGAAGAATACAGAAAATACTTTGGAATTTGGCAATGGTGATAACAGCCTCCCAATGTTGCAGTGGTGAATGCTCTGAACTGAATGCAAATGCATTGCCCCGGATTTTGCATCATGCCCTCTTCACCTAAAATCTCACGTTGGAGCCTATCAGACACCTTTAGTTTCATGGAAGCACAGTCCATAACATGATGCTCCCAACAACCATGCTGCCCATAACAGCAATACTGCCCCAAAAAACCATGCTGCCCCCAACATCAATAGTGCCCCCAACATCAATACTGCCCCAAAACAACAATGCTGTTCCAAACTGCCAACCTACCCTATATGCAAGCAATTTCATCTCCAACACTGTTTTAGCCTGTTGAGAAGTGCCACAGTGTCACTGATGTTTTGAAGCCACCCATTATAAGTTGTGTTTGAAGCGGATTGGGTCAATGAAAGTTGCCTGCCTAACAGTTAAGGGACAGAGCTCTAGTTTGATTGGGATTGGCATGATCAAAGGGACGGCCATGTTTTTCTGTTGCACTACAAACATCAGCATTAATGCCTAGGCCTTAACCAAAGAGCTGCTATCCAGTTTGCCACCATTAACCCCCATGCCTTTAGTCCAATGAACCGCAAACCTTTCAGTGGATGCTGAATTTTTGGGTAAAAATCTTTTTTCAGTTAACTAGACATCATAGCCTTGAACCAATGCTTGAACATTGTCAGAGTAGTGCTCCTAGGAAACAACAAGGGGAAAATAAACTTTGGGGAAAATATGCATTTACATTTAAATGAATTGTTTCAGAAATGCTTTGGAGTGGAATTTTTTGGTGAAGGCAATCTTTAAAAATAAGTTTTGCAGGGTTTTTCAGAGCCTTTTCAATAACTTTTCATTCCAAAAACCAACTGCAATTTTATTGTTGAATAAATAATTTTTGTTCATACCTATTTGTTTGGAGGCAAGATAACATAAATTTATAGGATCTAAAAGTACAATGTAGATTTTCTCTAGTATTTTGAGTTGCAAATGGTTCATTATTGTCTGCCTATGTAGTTAATCACAACCCATTTTAACGATAACTAGTGTACAGTCTCATTTTGAGTGATTTTTAAGACACATTTGAACACCAACAACACAGGCTCAAAATCTTGCTTGTAGAAAATCTTTTTTGTATTTTCCAGAATGAAATACAGCTTGATGCTAAGGAATTTCATTTCAAAGCATTCAAACATGGAAAATCCTGAAATTCGTTTGCTGGTTGGCTTAAAGAAATTAAATTCAAATTGTTTTGATAAGTCTTCTAAATTGATTGTGATTTTCTAAAAACCTTCATTAGATTGTCTAGCTTAAAGTTTGTTTTTGTAGGAGGCAATCAGAGCAGAAAATGGGAGAAGACTGTTAGGGTCAAGAATTGTTGTTGAATGGGCCAAAGGAAGCGTTGGCGACAAGGTAGGTGTTACAAGTAAACTTGGTAATGTCAATTATGAGCTTAATATTTGTTTTTTTATGATTTTAAAGCATGTTTGCATTTTATTGCAAATGACATTCCAGTTTTCTAGTTTTGAAGATACATATATCTTTATATTTAAATTTTGTCTCTTTTTTCAATGAACAAAATTTCTGTCTGATAGAAAAGAGTGGCCTAATCAAGAAAGGGCTTTATTTCATATAACAAATTTTGCAAATTTTACAGAATATTGCAAATAACAGTCTATTTTAAAAAAAAAGTAATATGTTGAAATTTTTCTCAGTTACTTTTTCAATAAACAAAATTTCTGTTTAGTCAAAAGAAATATTGCTTTATTTCTTTGGCATTACCATCCAGTGCTCCAATCTCTTGATTTATGTATTGTTTTAACTTTGAATCTTGAACTGGAATATGTTTTTGATATTATAACCCAGTTATTTAATTTTAGAAATAGTGATAAAAATACTTATTGTTTTTCAGTGTATGATCTGTTCATCTAAGTTTGTGTCTCTCTGCAATGCTTCTATCTTTTATGGTTAATAATTTTTTAATGATTTTAATCTCAAAGGGAAGGCCTAATTACAATCTATTGATTTATTTCTTCTCAAAAAGATGCCAATATATCTTAATTAGTATATTTCATTTCAAAAGTTAACATATTTTTATCTCATATTGCAGGCTCCACGACACAGAGATCGCTCAAGGTCTAGAGACAGAGATTTTGGAGGTATTGTTTGTTAATTTTTATCTATATCCATTCTTAAATGCAGCCCTTGTTAATGAAGGATGTAGGCACATGATGGAGTCTTCTTATGCTCAAAGGTACAAATGTCCAGTTCTTCACTTACTTGGTTTATAATTCCTCTTCCAAAGAATTTAATGAGAAGATGCTGTTGTAATGGATTGAGTGCCTTGAAAAAAAGTAGAAATAAAAGTTAATTTAGATTTTAAACCAATAAGGTTTAAGAAGAGGAAGTTTCTTATTTTTCTTTTTCCTAGAAGACATCCAGATAGATGAAACATGTCTTTTAAACAAACTGTCTGCTGTTCTGTGTTAACCATTTAATATTAATGGTTAATGAGTATCCAGTTTTTAAAACGAAAATTGAGCTTTATGCTATATCAATATAAAGTTTATTGTTCCATTGTGGGGCCTTTGTGCCTATAGCTTGGTCTTTCTTTTCTGAAATGCTTTACAAGCTGAGTCTAAAAATTTTTGTATTTTTTTGTAGCAAGACCACCAAGAAGAAGGAGGTATGTTTTTCTGTTTATGAAGTATTTTCATTCAAATTTGTAAATGTCAATGAATAAGCTAGGTGTTTATTTTTGAATAAGTTATATATTAATGTTAGATTAAGTTTGCTCACTGCACCAAAACATCAGAATGCAATGAATGGATGTTTGGAAATTGGCATAGCCAACTTTTTCATTCTGATAGCAAGAGGTGTTCTTCTCTGTAATGTATTATATAAATATGTATTATATATATATATATGTATTATGTATGTTTGTAAATGTATTGTGTATGTATTATGTATGTAAATATGTATTGTATATATATAATATGTATCATTAACAAACTAATGTATCATTATAATGACACAAAAATATGTTTATATATATAAATAGCTATTTTGAATACTAAAGTTCTGAAGCTAGAATTGTTGATTAGGAGCTAAAACTGTATGAAGTTACACCAATCAAGCAGTTTGTTATATATGATTGAAGTGACAAAAAGCTGTAAGAGATGGAATAGTTGGTTTGGTTCAGAATGCCAACTTTTCAACAGCCTATCAGTCCAAATAAATTAGTCAGAAGCTGGAATAGATAAGAAAGGGAGTAAAGATGAGATATTTAAAGGGGTTAATTACAAAGGGGTGAAGAAGGGAAGCATATATATTCTGAATCCAAGAGTATATTCAGTGAATATTTTCATTTAGTTACGGCTGATAAATGAATTATATGCTTTTGTAATAATTTTAAATCTTGATTTTTTATCAGCCTAATGCTTTTTTATTAATCTTCTTATAATAAAAAGTCTAAAGAAAATGTAAAGTAGAATTTTAAAAGCCAAAGATCTGAGCAATAAAGCAATTTGCGACTTCTAGTTTCAGAGATTTTATTATATGCTTCTAACTTTAAATTCTAGCCCTCCAAGAGGTGGATTTGAAAGGGACAGGTGCGTGAACAGTAATTTTTTTTCTGTTTTTCGATCTCATTGTATTTCCATATTATTGATTCTTTAAACATAAATTAGAATTTTAGAGGTATTAACTTTGCTTTGCTTTTCTGGTATGACTTTGAATTTTTAAGGACAAATAAACAGTGTCTGCTAATATTTGGTTCCAGTCACTAAGAAAAAAGTTTTCCAGTTTAAGTTATCCTAGGACTCCTCATAATTGCATAATTCAAACTGCCAAGACAGGTATCCCCAAAGCTTTCTTAGGGTGCAATCGTTTTTTAGAAAAGTGTGTGACAAAATTGAAACAAAACGGTAGAAAGAATTGAATGAATTTTTTTGCCAGAATGTTGATTTTCATTTTGCAATGTCGTTTCACTGTTAGATCCCCTCCTCGTTATGGAAATTCATTTGATTACCGGGACAGGTGAGAGACAATTTTGTTACTTCTCTGTTCAGGGGGGGGGGGCAAATCAGAATGGGGATTAATGTTTCACCAAATAGGCTGCAGGGTTAAAGTTTATTTTTGATGTTTACCCTTCTATTTATGTTAAATAAATACATAGTTTTGTGGCTATTGTGGTAAATGAAAGTGCAATACTTGCTCGCTAAACAATACCATTGCCCATTTTATAAACCCCCCGTCTTCCCTCGTATTCATGTTAAGTAAAACTGTAAAATTACATGGTCCAGTTGCCGGTTGCAGGGGAGAAACAAGGTTTTAACAAGTTACCCAATTTTCTTCAAAGAAAAGTGTCGATCGAAAAGTACCCTCCACCTGGAGAAATTGATAGGTTGCATTTCATAGATTGATAGGTAATCATTTTTATCTGTGTAGTCGGGTTGTCAAATCATCTTTCTTATTCGTTATCCGTTTTGGTTTTAGACGCAGGAGCCTCTCTCCGCGACGCAACTTTCGCGATGATCGTTTTGATCGCGATCGGTTCGGTGGCGGTGGCGGCGGTAGATTCGAACGGGATCGCGGCACGGATAGGCGCTACGACCGCGATCGTTTTACAAGAAGATACTGAAACAGCACACCTATCATCCAGCATGTGTATATAAGTTGTAAAAGCTGCGTTTGTGAATTTGACTTTCAAGTGACTGTTCCTGGATGTTAAAAACCGATAATACGTAGATATTCGAACATTTAGCTATAGACAGCATATAATTACACTCGTATGTAATGTTACAGGAAAGAGTTATAATGCTAAGAGGCTGTGGGGTTCCAAGGCACAGGAAGGCCTACCCCCCCCCCCCTATTTTTTATCCAAAAGTTGGCCACTTCTTACGATAGTATTCATGTATCTTTGCCGGAACCCGACTTGCTCTTTCAATAGCACTACATCTATGTACCACATAACGATTTTAATAAGATAGTGCTTTAAAAGCAAGGGGTTGTAGCCTAAATAGCCGCCCCCGTAACCTAATAGGCATAACAAGAAAAGTTAGAACAAGGAAAGCGTAGAACAAGGAAAGCGTTTTCATCGTAGAAATGAAAAGCTGTGAATCTTTTTTTGGGATTTTGCGCTCTCTTGCGCGTGCTAAAATACTACAAACCTGTTGGTGGATCGTACAAGTTTTTGTTAATTTGTCAATCAAACAAAATAATTGTAATGTCAGCCAATCCGATTTCTTGATGGTCGTCATCTGATAAATGCAATCTGTGGTGCGAGCCTAAAGATAATGTTTTCACGCCTAACCCACTGTAATTTCTGATGATCATTGGGTACGGTTGCCATTAGAAGATTTTTTTTAATTTAGGAATAGTTTAAGCATAAAGAAAGGGGAATATGATTTTGCTGAATAAAATGCTGCAATCCTATTGTATCGTTGCATTTGTTGGAAGTTAAATCCTAACGTATAAAACAGTTCGCCAGCGTTTTTATTCATCCTTTTAAATCGTCTTCCATTTCTTTTATCTTTGAGTATATCTTGTAAACCTTTTTGTGTTTGTAAATGTTCTGCTGAGGTAACGAGTTTCGAACCACGTTTTTGGATTAATTATTGTTTTTAATTTCACGTTCATATTCAATTTTTACTGGCCAGTGCAAGAAATTTGTTTTTTTTCGTTACTAGGAATATCAAATAAACAGGAAGAATAGATATGAATTATCTGCCTGCCCATAACTTTGTAGCATCGAAGAGAATCGCAAGAGTATGGCAGGAGAGTCGTTTGATATTTCTTTGTGGTTTGTTTCTTTGGATTATCTTTTGAAAATGAAGTTTCTACTGCAAAGGACAGTTCTTGAATCTCTAATAGAATTATTTTTTAGCAAAGTCGTTTTCTACCCTCAAAACAGGAGTGGGCTAGGACCTTAACGATGAGTTTATATGTTTACTGTTTCTTTCTGAAAACTGTAGCTGTATGCCTCTTGAAACACCGTGATGATCTTTTCAGGAAGAAGAAGCCTCGACTAAGAATCTTCCTCTAATGCTGAAAACGTGAAAACCCTGTTGAAGAAATATAGTACATGAAACTTTAAAAAAGGAGATGTTTTCTACAAATTTTTGTTTCGAAACGAATAACTCCTTAAATTTGTACATGGCAGAATCTGCTATAACTTTTGAAATCTAATATCCAGTGCTGAAGAAATTTTTCTTCACTTTATTCATTCAAATAGTAATCTAGGGTTGTATCAAATAAAGACTATCGGACAAGGGAGCATGGCAAATGTCAACCACGGTCCTGTGATGCCGGCTAATCTTCTTCCATATTTAGGATAAATTAGATTTTTTAACCTGCACAGCAAGACCCGTTTTGGAGCGTTGAATTGAAAAGGCTTTACGTTATGCTTGTGCGTGCCAAACAAAAGAAATTTGTTGATCGCACCTCTGCTCTTAAGATGTTGCCGAATTTTAACTTGTTATTCAATACGGCGCGAATGTTTAGCACATTGGGCATTTGTTTAGAATTGACTCAAACACGTGAGTGCATCGGACACCGGCATTAGGCGAGGAAATTGCGAGGTATTGAGACGCTTTGGAGGCGCAATATTGGTAAACAACATTGCCATAACTACAAGTCAAAAAATGATTGGAATGAACTCTATAGTGTCTGATTTTCACATGACCATTTTCTTTTGTTATTGTCGGTCCTTGCTGATTCATTCATCAATGTGTTTTCAATGCGTTTCTCTCAAATGCTGCAATTCTTCACCAGCGGGTGTTCCCTTTTCACGTGGCACTCGCCATATTTGCAAATTCTGCCCATATTAGGCCTAGACCACTCACATGTTCAAAATAAGATCATGGTCTATCCACCGAATATGATTGGTCTAAACAATCTACTTCCGGTACAAGGTCAACATGGCCGTCTGCTTGTCCGCCAGTCAAAACAAAAGTTGTTTTTACGTTAGTAAGCGACACGTTGGATATAGCGAAGTAAGAGGATTTTAAATTTCAAGGAAATTCTGCAGAACTTTCTTGGTTTTACTTTTGCGACCTTGAAGATCATAATTATTAGAGGTAAGAAGTTTTGCAGTGCATAGTTCACTCTTAGCATAAAATTTTTTTGTCCGACTAACATTCACTCTGGTGGAAAAGTTGTGGAAGGGTTTTTTGCGTTGCAATGTTTTAGTTGTCGACTTTGATTTAAGAAACAGACTCATAATGTTAGGAATCAGTAAGGTGGATTCAACTTGCACGTTATCAAGTTTTTATTGAAAGCTCATTTTGTCTTGTTCGATTTGTGTGCGAGACACTGCAACTTTCAACCCTAAGGTGAAGGCAAATGTGTGTTTTCTAGTTTTCAATGAAATGCAAAAGATATATTTGTCCTGCTTAGATTATCTCTGTATTTTTCTAAATGTTTTCAATTTTCTGCAACTCGCTCAATATTTGTGATTCATTATAGACCCCGTTTACACAGGAAAAATGTGTAAACGGGATCCAGTTTGGGACCGATCCCGTTTCAGATCGGTTCTGAATATTCTTAACAGGCGGCTGACTTTACTTTCTAACTGGAAGCCCTAAGAGACTCAAGTTATTATGGATGATTTATTCAACGTGTGAAAAGCGACAGGGAACTGAAAATGAAGCTTACATCTATAACACGAAGCAATATCAAAACATATTCCCTTTGTTATTCTTATTGCTTTACACTCCGATCGTTTGCTGATCAACATGCCGGCTAAAATTGCTTGTACTTTGGACTGTGAAGATAAACCTTTTGGGCCTCTGTTTGAGTAAAGAAATTAAATATTTCTAACACACGAAAACAAAGTGACGTGCTAGTTCTTGAAACTGAATTTAGTATTGCAACTCGAATAAATGCATTTTTTGTAAAGCTACTATAAAGCAAAACAGATCCAGCTATTAGAATACTTTAATCTAGTTTAATAATTTAATCTATCATTTTTATATGAGGCAAAAATGTTTCTTTGTGAGTTTTACCTTATATCTCCCTCAATGTCGAAACTAGAGTTTTATTTATCATTCTTTGAGTGAAAAAGTATAGAAAACCACAAAAGTTGCAACAGGAGCCCAAAATATCTTTCAAAGGGAAAATTTGAACTATCAAAAAAAGTCTTCCTTTGCATTTGCAAAAATTTACAGATAATATTTGTAATATCAAAGAAACACCTGCTTCTTGCAAAAAATTAAAAGGCACAGAAGGTACGATTTTAAGATCTAGCAAAATGTTTCCAAATTTTTTTACCCAGTCAAGATATTGTCTCAAGCTCTTACATTTTGAACTTAGAGCTTAGAGTTACTTATGTATAGAGAGTACTTCAATACCCTCAATACATTTCTATACTCTTTCTACCTATTACATCTTCAGTACTTTCACTCTTATAACCCTTTTCCCATTATTATTGGAGAAATCAAAATATCATTCATATTTGAATCCATTCAATTTGAAAGGCAGATAACAAGTGACAATTCATTGTACTGACTGTGCAAATAATTGAGGGTGCTGCATTCATGTGCTTAAATAATTGATGGGGAAAAGCATGTCTAATTTGAACAGTGTGTGAAATAATATTACTGAAAGACTCAAATATGAATTGTTTTGGACTATTTTTCAAATATGAATTGTAGTTTGCAGAGATGCACCAGCTAATAGTTGGGGGATGCTGCAGTGTTTTATCTGAGTCTGATGAAATTTAAGCCTGGTTTGCTGTTAATTTTGAACTGCCCCTGACCACCTCAGAGAATTTAGTGTTTATGCTGTCTGATATTAAACTTTTAAACAATATAGGTGCAAATGTTTCCAAACTGGGAGTAGCTTGTTTCAAGGAGAAAAATTGACAAGTAATTGACATAAAGAAGGCTATGTGTATGATCTTGATGTATTAGAGCTTGAATATATTTGTACCTCTTTCACACACCTAATTGTTTTTGTGAAGAAACAATGACAGTCCTTGCTAATGGGATGGATGCCCCTATGCTTTTAAAGCTCATTAAATACTACTCCCACACTGCTTGCCTAGAGTTTACTGTTTGCCTACTTGTTTTTATGTCCCCTTAATGCCAAAGCCCTACATGCTTTGCTGAATAGAGCTGGACAGTTTGCAACACTGCTTTTACACTAAATGTGGTCACAGCTGCCTGATAATAAAGGTTCCCTTTTAGCTACTAGATTCTCTTTCCACCTACACTGAAAAACAGTATATGCGTAAGAAAGTGTTACAAAAGTTAGAAATTTGCCGGTTAAAGTTGTACCTCACAAGTCTTCTGAAGACAAACTTTCTGGCATTCCCAGCTTTTCAAATGGTGTTGGTCAGTTATGATTTTTAAGACCAGAACTAAAAATCTATTAGTAAATATACATTTGCAGTGGCAGCAACAGCCACTATACTTTTTAAGGGGGGGGGGGGGTATTAATAGATCTAGGTTGCCCTCTTTTTACTGTCAGAAAATACCCTTTTACCAGCAGCAAATGCCAATGACTATGTCTTGGTTAAGTAAAGGAAGCTTCAAATTTGTGGACCCACATCACAAAAAATAATTAGTCAAAATATCAAACCCTTCCCCAACATTTTCTTATTGAGTTTAGATGAAATATAAAATTGATCTTTCAAATAACTGGTGTTGTATCTCTTACTCTAGTTTTGAAAAAAGCAAGAATCAACGATGAGTGGGATTAATTTGGCTCGAAATCTGCAAAAGAGTGGTGTTTTACAAACACGAGGCGTGGCTTTTGAGGCTGCAACTATTGCAGCTGCTTCAAAAAAAGTGCACATGACGCTATCAAGTAAGGATTTTTGGAAGTCAGTTTATTCATGATTTCTTAGAATTTGATGCATAAAGCAGGAAAGTGTTTTTAAAATTGATTGAATCTCTATACCAAAGTGGCTGTAATATTTTTAAGATTACCAAAGTGACTGCACCAAGGGAGATAACTCCATTTTGTGTTATTGCTTTTGTGAATTTTACCTTCAAAGCTTGTCTCTCTCCATTTAACGTTATTCTTAATAAAATCTTATGGTACAAATGGAATGCACCATATCTTTATTGTCTTACCAATAATCTTTGAGTCCTGAGATCTTTTGATTTTTTTAATTAACATCTTTAGCCAGTGGTTACCAGCATGAATGATAAGGGCTAAGGCAATGTAAATATCAGTTTAATTGATACCAAGATTTTATCTTTTTTTGTTAATAGAATTTCTCATAACAAGTATTTTTTGTTGACAGAATTAGCATCTGGTATCTTGTCATCTCCAAACTCGATGGAGTTTTCTCTTGATGGGGAAGCAATATCATATAAACCTCCAGTGTTTGCAAGTAAGTAAAACTGGATTTTGATTGATAAAGTTAGTCTTAAATTGATCTTTCATGACATGGATTTAGTTCAGTTTGTGCTCCAAGGTGCAGATTGTCCGTTTTTTCTTCATTGGACCATATACAGAGTTGACTGGTTAGGCTATAGCACACTCATTTTTTGCTAAAGAAAAAACCATTTGCCATATAAACGAATTTCCACAACTCTTTAATGTCCTAAAGTGTCTTCTATCTATGTTTGGAATTGATTTGAGAAAAATGTTTTCCAAGGCTTGAGCCCCCCAATAATTGTCAAACTGTAGGGTATTTCATTTATAAGAGTGTGCTGAATGAAAAGGAGTACAATTGACAGCCTCCCCCCCCCCCCAATATGAATTTTGTTCCGACGACACTGGTTATAGTCTGATCATAAAAGCTTTTTTCAATTTTTGAGTTTTCATCATAACATCTTTGCATTTCATATTATGCGAAGTCTCTTTTCCAAGGCTTTCAGAAACTGTATCTTACTTTACATTCCAATTTTAATCACTTAGCTAACTACATGACAATACATTTTTTTCCAAAATTAATACTTTTTCACAATAAAAACACATCCAAAAACTTTTTTGTATTTTCAGTAAACGCAGAGAGCTATGATGACTATGCAATCTTGGAATCTGCTCGTGCCAAGGAGCTTCACGATAGTCTACAAAATGTCTTCACACTTCGGCCTAGCAAATCAGAACAACACGCCCGTATATGAATTCATCCACACCAGCAATTATTTAAACGAATGCTTCACAGATAAGACAATATTTTGCTGAGAAACAATTGTGTGTTGCTGGGGTGCTGGCTTTTGGCAGTGGATCGAATTGTAAAGATCACACAATTATCACAATGTTGGGTGTTGTAAAAACAAGGGTTGCAGAGGTTTCTCTGGAGTTCCAGAAAATATGCTTCCTTGTCAGTGTCTAACAAGAATGGCATTATGACTCGTAGGCTAGACATGGGCAAGGACCATGGAAAGAGGTCTGGGATTTTCAACCCATGGGGTTTTTCAAAAATGTACTTAATAAGACAATACCCCCCAAAAATAAAGTTTCAGCCCCTCCCCTGCCACGCGGTCTCTTGACATTGGAGAAGCTGGCACTTGAGGACTCTTTGCCAAAAATCTCTTCACTATTAGTTTTTAACATTGCAGTGCTGCATGGCTTCTGTTGAGAACCACATTAAACAAAAGAACCATAATTTCCAAAGAACACCCTTATATTGATTCTCCCTACTTGCCACTTAAACATAGAACAAGGAGGCAGAGCACTTTTGCCATATTAATGGGCTTCTTGCTCATTTTGGTTTTGAACAGTTATAATGGCGTATTAGGTCAAAATAGCCGTAAGATTTTCTGTCCCTTCATCTACAAAACTTATCTCGAAATTTTAGAGACGAATGTCTGTCTATTTTTCGTGATATGCATGTTTTCTCTTTTGCATTTTTGTGAAAGTTATATTCTTGATTGATGTATTGTTTGTATCTGTTGTCGATGTTGAAAGATTTTAGATTTAGGCCAAATAATCAGGAAAAGCATCATGAAGAAGCTCTAAGTGTGAAAGTCAGTTTAATGTTATACAAAGGGGCTGCGATATGGCCAGCAATTTCCCCCTTAAAATCACAGCAGTCGTGTAGTAATTATGTCTCTGTTCTTAAATTACCATATTAGACCCGATATATTGCATATCTAACTGATTTTGCACTTACAGAGGTTTTCATAGTGTTCTGTCTGGTTATTTAGTCAAAAGTCAAAATATTCCAGAACATCTTTTTATGACGTCACACTTAAGAGCTCTACATCAACGATGCGCACGTTTAGTGGAAGCAAAGATTTGAATTTATCCGCAAATAGAGCTTTGGCAATCGTTGTCACATCGCTCGAATCATTAGATAACTTTAAAACTAATTTTAATGCCATCGAGTTGAATTGAGATAAGAATAGCTTTCCTACATAGAAACTGTTCTTCGTATATCTTCATATAAACTATTCGGCCATGGCCTATTTTGGCTCAATAACTACAATGCCTGCCAAAAGTCTTGGAACACTGACGCGTCAATGACGTCAATTTTCAAGGTCAAAATCAATCATCCCCCTCTCCCCTTCAGAACAATGTTGGTTACTATCAAACGGGTTAGGATTTTAGGAAGCACTTTCTTTTGCGCTTCTTCTATGATATTTCTCTAAATTATCAACATTGTTTTAGGGGGGAGGGGGCGGAAGTAGTGATTTTTTTTCATGAAAGGAATGAAAGATATCAAATGCAGCGTAAATTGCTGGGTGTTCCAAGTACTTTTGGCAGGCATTGTCAATAAGATAACTAGGTTTATTGTCCTTCTAAACAAAAATAGCCTTTGGTTCTTTCTCCCTGTAAACAATCCAACTGACACGCCGGAAACGGAAGGGGGCTAGAGGACTGTAGCCCCCCACTTTTTTGCTCAGGTATGATACTAAGGTTGTGCCATCAGCGATAATGGTGGCAAACTACCATATAAGTTTGCTAACTTGCCCTCAACTTCAAAATATGCTCCAGCGTCCCTGTCAAAACAGTTAGTTACTCGCCGTCAAGAACAATGTACTTTTTTCAGAAACAGGCCTTGCTTGGGTTTAATGCATGTGGTAGCTGCAGGGTCGAATGTTCTTGCATTAGGTTCTTGTCTTAAACGTAAATTCTGATGAATAACTGGGTCAGTGCTGCACCATGTTATTTGAGTGAACATTAAAGTTGGCAATTTCTCTACAATTTAGCCATTTTAGCTTGAAGAAATTCTGACAGCCTATAAACTGCACAATAAAATTCTCAATGTGGAAAGTTTGAAAAAGACTCCAAGCCCAAGTCTCTCGCTTCTTTATATTTTGTACACCTCTTAAAAAAGACAAAACATATTTAACCATACGCTTGTATACATGGATACGAGGCGATAATTTGTATCTATGTAATAGTTTATTTGTTTCAAAATTTCGCATAAAAAACTGTAGATTATTGCTGTATCATAGCTTAATGTTTTTGTTTTATCAGATTCTCGAATAATAGAATGTTGTTTTCCTTCTCTCTTAATTTTGTGAAGCAGAATATATTACCAAATCATTATCGAAATAATTTGGCTTCAACAATGTATCAGGGATGTATGTGGGATAAGAAAGAATTATGGCCTAAAGACTTATTCATTGGATGAAATAGAAACTCTTATCTATCGTTAATAAGGGATGTAAGCAAGGAGGCTATAGCCTAATTTCTGCAGTTGCAAATAGGAATTGGCTGCCATCTTTACTTCATGCAAGGGCGTTTTCACTGGTGGGGAATTGACAGAAAAGGGCAATTTTCTTAACATGAGGCAACTGACGGTAAAAGCGAAAACAAAGGGACGAGTATACGAGTAAGACAGCCAGAGTCAGAGATTTAAGATTACCCTGAGACAAAAGAAGTAACTTTCATATTTTTACAACGACATCCATAAAATGACAAGGAAATAACAAGCAAAAATGGCTTTTAACACAATTTCCAACAAAAAGGGCACTTGCTGGTGGGGAATCATAGGCCAACTAGTGGGAAAATTCAAAGGCATTGTGGGGAAATTTCCCACTAGTTTGTATGTTAAAAGATCCCCTGTGCATTACTGTCATTATTCGCAATACGTCCGTATAGGATTAGATGCATTTTCTATAAAGTTTTGGTCCCAAAAAGTAGAAATTCTATTTTCCTCGGGGGAGTTTCTCAAGGCAAGGCCCAATCCTTCCCATTCTCAATAAATTTTCATTCAAAAATAAGTTGAGGAATAAACGTTAGTTGCAATGTCCTCTTACGCGACCTGATACCACGATGTTCGCTAATAGCAGTTTAAAATCTCTCCCAGCCGCCCCTGGCGACATCCTAAACATAATACCAAACACCTTGCATAAAGAAATTCATAAAGGAAATGGAGCAAATGCTACTCATAAATGTAAAGTATTTTATTTGAAAGAACGAAGGGAAAAAATAATAGACTTTCTTGGGAACCTCTACTGCGCGATGCTTTGTTGTCTTATCGGTTCAGAAAGAGGCCATGCAATGATTTGACTTCGTGGCCTAAATATGGCGGAGTGAAACCAGGAAGATCCTAGGAATCAAAGCCTGCCGTTTCGTGATATGATATTTTGAGAAATTTTTTATGAAAGAAGTTTGTTGTTTAAGCATCGTTTAAAAGCGTTGACGATGGAACGTGTCACAGAAACGCTGCGAAACAGAAGAAGTGCCGCCAAAGTCATCAAAGAACTTGATGCCTTCCCAAAGGTGCCCCAAGATTATCAAGAAACTAGTGCCAGTGGTGGGACGGGTATGTATAGTTTGGATGTAAACTAGCCAGCATAGACATAGAACCATGCATCTGTGCTTTCAAGACTCTGCTACCAAAGCTTGGGTTCTGTGGGTTGACGTTGAGAATCAGGTGGAATGAAAAGCCTAGCAATATTTTTCAAGGAGATCGACAAATTTATTCTTGTCACAGTGAAGGAATTTGCCGTAAAAGAAAAGAGTTTAACTAGAATCCTTTAGAAATTATGCATTTGGTTAAAAAAATTGAAAAAACTGATTTTATTTGTAAAATCCGCATTTTATAAAAAAAATTGGTAGCACTTTTTCATCTTTTTGCAAAGAAAAAATACCTTTTCAACAAATTTCTTAAAAAGTTCACAGGCTAGTCAGTATGAAGCTGTTGTACTTTTTGAGACAAAAATTATCTTCTTGTATATAGGGCTTGTTGTAAGGGATGTCAGTAAGGGGGTTCAGCCATAAACAGCCTAATTCCATTAACTGGGACATGTTTATCTTTTGCTTATCTCTTATGATTAATCAGACAACACCAATTAATAGGATCTGAAAAACTAGTAGATGCGTAGATCCCTAATGGTGGATGAAACCTTAAGGTTTTCATGAAATATGTCCCAGGCTTTTTTAAGAATCTGAGAGATTAATTGAATGGCTGTGGACACTTAATTATATTATAATCAAACCTCTTAAGCCACCAGAAGTCACTGCTAATAATATTTGCTATGCAACCCAACCAATAAAACCAAAATGCAAAACTTGAAAATTCAAGAGCTTATATTGATTAAATTCACAGCTTACACCTTGACAGGGGAGGGCAGTTTGGTCTGCCATGCACCTGGGATGACCAGTTTTTATCTGTGAAAGACCACTTATCGTTACATAGTGCAACCACCAAGTGACCATATTTTTACTGAAAATGTCCACCCCTGTCACCAGAGTTTGTTTTTGGAGACCAGAGGCCATTTGCAAGAGGCCAATGAAAGAGTTGCTGGTCTCCCACAGGTGACCACCTTTTATAGGAGTTGCCCATCCCAGCTTTACTGTTTGCTGTTAGCATATAAAGATCATTCAAGGCTCCCTAAACATGCACATATCAAATTCTTCTTTCTAATCCAGTATTTCTTTTGATTTTTCAGTGTCAGTTGTTGTTTTTCTCTTTATTGGAACCTTGATGATGTCAGAGTTCTTATACTACAGAGGCACTGAAATGAAATACACATATGAAGTTGATAAAGATGCAGAAAGGTATCTTGCTTTGTGTAATTCAATGTGTTTTAGAAGCAGGTTCATTATGCCTAGATCACCACTTTATGGTAACACCTATGCAACTAATCCATTTTGAAACTGTTGCCATGTCATTCCTAACACTTGTTTACTTTAAAAACACACAATATTTAAAGATTTATAGCTTCTTATGGTGAAGATGCTTATTGGGTTAGTAGTGCGATATTTTGTTTGTAGAAGCTCCCTTCACATGTTTTCATTTCAATGGTTTTTGTGGCCCTTTTGAGAGCCATTAATCAGGCCAGTTTTTGGTGTTTCCTTATCAGACTGCTGTTACTTTGGGTAATATTCAGAATCCATCAAGTAATTTTAAAGAAATATTATGGGTATTTTATTTGAAGGGAATCTCTCATTAAAATACCCATAATACATTAATTGATATGATCTTTACTTCAATCAGCCAAATACCAATTTCAATTGTTCTTTAAAATTTGTCATTGTTGTACTTAATGCGCAACAAGTTCCTTTGAATCTAATTTCTCATTTAGCCATGCTGTAAAATCTACTAAATGATTTTTTTAAGTCATATAACATATTTTAAACATTATATTCAGAGTTTCTTGTTCTTTCTTTAGCAAAATAACAATCAATGTTGACATAACAGTTGCAATGAAGTGTGATGGTAAGCTTGTAAGCAGTATTTTGAAAATGTATCTGTTTCCTTCTAGTGTGCTTTGTGTATGCATAATTTATTTAATAAATATATAATTCATGTTAAGGAATTCAAAGTAGCTCATAAACCACCACTAAACTTTCTTCCAAATAATTTTCAAAAGGAAAGCAAAATGTACAACGTTTTATTGCAAATGTAGTAAGCAAGAAAATCGAGATTTTTGTGTAAACAATAAGATTGCCCAGAATGATAAAGTTGTGTCATTTTCACATTTTTACACAATTTAATGAATTGACACTCCACTCTGTATGACATAATTTTGCTTCTGATCTGATCAGTAGTACTTTTTCAAAGTTGAAACAAATATTTTGCATTTATCTGATCTATTTTATTGTATCTTTCCTTTTGCAAACTTATCAAATTCTATGAGCTGTAGCTGTTTTTTATGAATAATATTGTTTTTAAATTTAATATTCTGTCTAGATATTGGTGCAGATGTTCTTGATCTATCTGGTACAAGCATTGATACAGATGCTCATTTGAAATTAGAAGAGGTAACTAAGAATAAATTTCATGTTTACCAATTTTTAGCAGCAAGTTAAAGTGGTGTAAGGTTCATGATGATGTTTCCATATACATATCAATGCAACAAGGATGAAAAATGTTTTGAGCCAATCAGACTGTTTGTTTACAATTTGAACCAGCCAATGGTATAGCGTCAAAGACAATAGAAATCTGAAGAGAAAATAGCATCAAATCAGCCGCAACAGTAACGCTCGCACCTCCTATCCAAAGCTATGGGGAAAAACCGGCGCCACAAAAAGTTAACGCTGAACGCATAACTCAAAACATTTTTCATCCTTGTTTATCAATGCTGGATTTGCTAATGTTTTTCTTAGCAAAAAATAGTGAAAAATCTCCTTTGAACCTTATTATCCTCTCTATACTGATATCCAAATAAGGTGAAAGTTTTGCTCGTTGCTCTTAACTTTATCCTTCTGATCCTGCTAATAAGTTCTTTGTTACACTAGTAAAGCTAGGTATAAGCTTCCAATGATTATACAAAAATAGGTTTACTGGAAGCTTCAGGATATCTCCAAAATTTTTTGTTGGAAAGTGGTTTGTCTGAAATTCGTAGAAATGCCTGTGAAAGTTTTGAGTCCTTAATCATTTTTTAGAATTTGTTCTGTCTGAAAATTTAATACTTTTTGTTTTGAATTGTTCATATTTGACTAACTCTCAACGTTGAATTATTTTGATGAAAGTCTTATTTTCATATGATCTGCAAATGTTTGCTTCTAGACATACTTCAGGTTGGGTAAAAACCAACAGAAATGGAGAGAGTATGTATTAGTTTTGATTTTGTTAAGAACTTCGTGGTTATTACTTGCTGAGCATGAAGTCCAACTTAATTCATAATACATGAGACCACCCTAAATCCTCTAATTGGCCCCCCCTCGAATAAGCCCCAACTGCTGCTGTAAGTCCTTGAATTGGCCCCTTTAAATTTGATGATTTTTGCCATCTGAGGTTGTTTTGGCGTTTTTATAAATTACCTCAAAAATTCATACTTTTAGTAAAAATTAATTTAACGCTCATAAAGACATCCCTGCTAAAATAAACGAGGTCTTTTAATAATGTCGTCTTAATGACTACAATAATTTTATAAGTCCCCCTTCGTATTAGCCTCCCCTTCAAATAAGCCCCCATCCAAAAGTATCAAAAGTAAATGAGCCCCCAGGGGGCTAACTCAAGGATTTACGGTATGTAAATAGCTAAGAGTGTTGGAGGACACAATAGAGTTAATAATATATTTCAGATGTTGTCGATGAAATAGGAAAAATTCATGAAACTGTTTCATTTTCAAGCAGACTAACCCCCCTTATATAGATGTGAATGTATGTTCAACTAGAGGAATGAGCACCCAACTCAGACATGCTCAATCTTATTCTGTTTTATAGGAATAAGAGCCTTCAGGCATACATACTTAATGGTTTCTCTATTTATTAAGTTTGGATGAAAGTAGTAAGCAAGGAATAATAATATCACGTTATTGTCACTTATCGTTCAGTCAAGGCAAATCTCTATAACGAAGTCTCTATTTCAGTCTCGTATACAGACACCAATCAGATGGCTATAGGACAATCAATGATGTCTTAGACATATATGGAGCAGCTGGTGGTGAATCTTTGCCAACATACATGCCTCCAAGGTAATGGAAGATTTGGTTTTTATGGCTTTGTGTGGTCGTGAAATGAGTGTAAGCTGACATGAGTTGTACACAGGGACGCCTGCTCAAGATTAAGGCAGGAGGGGCAGTGTTGGTGCTGTAGGCAAATAGTAGAAATTTTTCTGCTACCAAAATTGAGTACTTGTGAGGGGGGGGGTACAAAGTATATCTTTTGACATAGATCTTTTCCACCCATTCACCCGGGTTCTTTGCAATCAAAGGATCTACACATAGACATAATGTTCTCAAAATTATCCATGTAAGTGGGTATTAAATGGCCTCATCATTATTCGCAATGTTTGGTGTTGCAAAAATCATGGCAATTGTAAATGGGCTGGTTGTTAGATTTTAATTGTCGTCTCAATATTCCATGGTTGCAGAATCATTGAGAGTGTAAAAGGAAAAAAATAATTACACGAAACAAAAGTAAATCAAATAATGGTTTTCTTCAGCGTGTTTCTTATATCAAGGTATAAAATAAGCGTAACAATTACGTTCGGACAGTAGCTAGAAAAGTCAGTATCTTATAAGACGTCGTTGGTTTTTTGATGTTTATTATCGTCTACTGAAAAATAATTTTTCCTTTATCAAAGACCGACAGCAAAAGAGGAGATTTTCTAATTTTTATTTGATTTATAATGGAAATTAACATAATGAGAGTGGCAAAACTATTCATCGATTATCTACAAGAATTTATAATCTTTACTTAGGAGCTTAAATTTAAGGACACTGATTGTCCCCTCTGCCCCTCCCGGAAGAGGGCAGGAGAGGCAGCTGTCCATGCAGCCCCTCCAGGGTAGGCGCCCCTGGTCATACATTAGGCAGTCCTTGAATTAGGAGTGCTTGATGAGAAACGACTTTTGATGAGCTAAATATTTTTGAAAGTTTAATGATTTTTTAAAACATCATTACCAAAAATGTCTTATTGTTTTAAATGTTTATTAAGTTTATTTCGCAATCCTAGTTTAGGAGCATAAGCGTTTTTGGACTTTACTTATCATTACAAGATTTTCTTGCTGTGAAACTGTAGTCATTTTTGAAGAGTGTTTGCCCATTCTTTTCTAATCCATTTTGGAACGATATTTAGGAGTAAATTTCTAGATATGAATGAAATTTGATTTTTTCCCAGAAATGACCAAGAATTTAAAGATGAGCCTCTAGATTCTTGTCGAATATTTGGAGGTATCAATGTCAACAAAGTCGCCGGAAATTTCCATATAACAGCAGGAAAGTAAGTGCGGCCACGAATTTTAGTCTGAAGAAAGTCGCCACAGCTCTGCAGATATTCAAACAATGACATCCTGGGGTCCCTGAAAGGGTTCTTGTTCAATCCTTTCCCCCATATTTGCCCTAAAACCCCATCGTTACCAACTTTTCCAATATTTGCAATATTTTTTTCAATTTGAATTTAATTTACAGTTTTATGTTCACCTAAGAATTTTTAAATGTCTTATCTAGTCCCTTGTTCTCCACAACCTCATTTGTCTGTCAACTTTATTCGTTGCTTGAAGATTTTCGCTTGTTTTGTGTCATAGATTCTTCTTAAAATGATTGTCGCAACTATATCCTTCTTTAAAATTCAAAATGAAGCATTGTATGCTCCTTTTAAATTTTGTTTCTATTTTACATCTTACCGTAATTTCGAGGCTACGCCCAGCTATAAAGAAGGTAAAAAGGTGATGCATTGGTTTATAAAAGGGCACCAACCCCACTGCCAGTTTTGAACTTTATGAAAGCCTGTTGTTGCCATTAACTTGATGAATTGATGAATTGAAATAGAAATGAATTTAGCAGAGAATGTTGAGAGGTATTTGACAGAGAGACTGTCTTCGTTCAGATTTTGGAGGTGATATGTTTTACTTTAACTTGTTATCGATTTTTTTTTACCTTATCCGACAGGTCAATTCCACACCCAAGAGGACACGCACATTTAAGCGCTTTAGTGTCAGAAGAAAGTGAGTTTAAAAAGAGATAATTTGCTACAAAATCTGCTTAGGAAGGATAACTTCGTAAGCTTTTTAAACCCTTTGTAACCCACAATAATAAACCCTTTGTAACCCACAATAATAAACCCTTTGTAACCCACAATAAAAATTACCATTCAAGAGCTTAACTGTACTTGCTTAAATAAATTAAACAGTTGTCAAAAATTTTCCTATAGGATCTACGTAACTGAACTGTTCCCTTGAAATTCAATGTGTATTGATAAACTTAATCCTTGTCTCCACAGGCCAGAATTATACATTGTTTCACAAAAGGCTCTTGCCGAAACGAAGCACAATTAATTCCTGATCTCTGTGAAATATATTTTCAATTATTAAACAGTTTCTAACATGTCTATTGCCTTTTTCAGCTCAGAATTTCTCTCACCGTATCGATAAATTGTCATTTGGAACACCGATACCTGGTGTAATTAACCCCTTGGACGGGGATATTCAAGTAACTACAAGCAGTACGTCTTTATTCCTTTATACTCACATTAACAATTTTAATATATCACTATTCTATACCAATAGAAATCGAAAAAATCTTCAATTAGAATGGAAGATGCTGGATAAAAAATTTGCCAACATGCATGGTTCTGATTCTGATTGTTCTTATTCGCAATCTTCTCCTCCCACTTTCTTTCCTTTTTCGTCTTCTTCTTCTCATTCTTTCCCTTTTCCTCTTTTGTTTATCTGTTTTAATCTTATTCTAATTCATCTTCTTTTTCTCTTTCTTGTTCTTGTTCTTCTTCTTAGCATCGTCCTTGTATTCTTCTTCGACTTCTTCTCCTTCCTCGTCTCTTCTTTTACTTCTCTTTCTTGTTCTTGCTCTTCTTCTTCTTCTTAGCATCACCCTCGTATTCTTCTTCTTTCTCTTCTTTTTCTTCTTCTTCTTTTTCTTCTTCTTCTTTTTCTGCTTCTTTTTCTTCTTCTTCTTTTTCTACTTCTTCTTCTTCTTCTTCTCTTCTTCTC
Organism: Rhopilema esculentum; assembly: GCF_013076305.1. The sequence goes on along the minus strand of NW_027020228.1, from coordinate 3,607,757 downwards.
CTCCTTCTTCTTCTTCTTCTTCTACTTCTTATTCTTCTTCTTAGCATCATCCTCGTATTCTTCTTCTTCTTCTTCTCCTCCTACTTCTTCTTATTCTTCTTCGTCTTCTTCTTCTTCTTTTTCTTCTTTTTCTTCTTCTCCTTCTTCTTAGCATCGTCCTCGTATTCTTCTTCTTTTTCTTATTCTTCTTCTTTTTCTTCTTCTTTTTCTCCTTTTTCATCTTCTTCTTCTTCTTCATCTTCTTTTTCTTATTCTTCTCCTCCTTCTTCTTCTTATTCTTCTTCATCTTCTTATTCTTTTTCTTATTCTTCTTCTTCTTCTTTTTCTTCTTCTCCTTCTTCTTAGCATCATCCTTATATTCTTCTTCGACTTCTTCTTCTTCTTCTTCTTCTTCTTCTTCTTCTTCTTTTTCTTCTTTTTCTTCTTCTCCTTCTTCTTATAATCGTCCTCGTATTCTTCTTCTTCTTCTTCTTTTTCTTATTCTTTTTCTTCTTCTTTTTCTCCTTTTTCATCTTCTTCTTCATCTTCTTCTTCTTCCTCATCTCTTCTTTTTCTTATTCATCATCTTCGTCTTAGTTTTCTTCTCATTTGCTATTTACCTACACCATCTTAACCTTACATTCACATCAACCTGATTTTTTCCAAACATTCTAATAACTGCTTGCTTGATTATTCAAACAAATATTATTTTCCAGATAATGCAATGTATCAATATTATATCAAGGTATGTGTGCTCTCGTTTTCAGTAAACTTCCATTTTATTTGTGATGATAAAAATTGTTCCATTTTGCATTTTACTGGTGGCTCTTCAAGCTACAGTAAATGGAACACTTCACTTTCAGAAGGTTCTTAATAACAAACTGCGATTTTTACCCTAGATTTTAATCATTCAATTATTTCATTGAAATGCATGCTTAGTCTGATGATTTTGATTCGTGTTTAAAACTTGTTCTCTTTTTCGTTATACTAATAATCTTTGAAGTTAACAACCAAACATCATTTCTTAATGATTCAGACCACTCTTAACGTAATCAGACTAGATTATGTTTGGTTTTTGTTCTGAGAAATAGAGCAAAGATTAAATTTAATAACATCAATGATATAACAGATTGTTTTCCAATTCTTCCTCTCCTATATTGCTCACTTTATAAATCAAGTAGAACTGTGAAAGCTAAATTACTTTTATCTTCCTGGGCAGTATTATCATTTTTATTAAACGTTCTGCATACTTCATTCACAAGTAGAAATGTATCTTCGTCTATTATGCTTTTCAGTTTCAAAACGATTTCATAATTTTGCGCTTTTATGTGATTTCAGCCTTCTTTTTTGCACTCTTTTGAATTTTACCACATTTTTCTCAAATCTTGCAACGACGTAAATGCCCTATTATGTCTTACCTGATCTCGACCTTAGATTATTATCTCCTCCTTAGATTGTTATCTCCTCCTTGGATTGTTATATCCACCTTATCTTGTTATCTCCACCCCAGATTGTTCCAACTTACATCAAAAGCAACCAGAAACGCCTAGCCACAAACCAGTTTTCAGTCACACAGAGGGTTGGTAAATTCTTGTTATATAGTATTTCTAGAAGAACGAATAAGTTATTAGTTGCAAAATTTATTTATCAATTACCAAAATGCTGAATGTCTTCAGGGCCTTTTTAAGATACTAACTACAGGAATTTGCCCCTTTATACCGGTAACATTCCTTTGTTTAAGATGGTAGACTGTTTCCCTTTTCTAAAAACAAAGATTGAACGTTGAAGCCCCTGAAAAAAGCTATGTATGCGCTTGAATTAGCGATGTATCACTCAAGCACCTTAAATCAACCAAACAACCTAGTTGAAAGTTGGCGAAGAACAAATATTTTATGGGGATCAATCAAGTTTCTTTTTCATCATGTTATCTTTCTTCTTTATGAGAAAGGCAAGAGGTTTTGGGCACTCAGTCTTGCGTTACAAATTTTTGAGAACAAGATTAGTTCATCAACATTGTCAACTCTGTAATCTTAGCTTGACTCCTAGATCTAACTTTCGAGTTTGTTTTATTAAAAGTTTTGTTGTCAATATCCTGAATTTATTTGATTACCAACACCATCTATCCTAGAAATATTTATCTGTCTTTTCCAGACAAGAGTTGTTGATCCTTTATCAGGCAGTCGAGGCGTTCCAGGTACTGTTATTCCTTTATAATCAATTTTGGCGTAGGAATTTTACATTGAAAGTATTATAAAACAAAGTATTGACCGGTAGTATTAGCAAAGTATTGGCGTAGGTATTGACCTTTCATCGCTCTAGGAAAAAAGCTTTCAAATTAATTGCTGTGAAATTTCACGAAGATGTTTTTATATTCAAAGATCTTTAAAATACATACTATTTCAAACTATTTCAGTTGTCCGTATTTTTCTTACTTTCTAAAAATTGGCTGTGTTCTTTTGTGTATGCATGTTTCATGTTTCTTGATTTTCTTATCACTGAGTTATTTTTATTTTGGTATTTTAAGAATTTCAAGATACATATTCACGTGCATTGTCCGTTGTCCACGTTCTTCACATTTCGAACAAGAAAGTCACAAAGTGACGTCATCATAAATCTTTTTGTAAAATTTCAAGATTCTTTGCCCATAGCCTGAAAGAATACCAAAGATATCTCTAAATCAGTTGAATCTGTTGCAAACAGACAATCAATTTTGAACCGTCTCAACTGATTTTGCATGGGGTACGACTTTTGAAATTCTTAAAATAGTTTTTAATGACGTCACTTTGTAACTCTATTGGTTTTATCTTTTGCGGCTCTTTTCATGTAAACGTTCTCATGGTTTCTTGATTTTCTTTTCATTGTAATTTTAATCCTTTTTAGGCATATATTTCAAATATGATTTATCATCAATCATGGTGAGCGTGACCGAAGAGGGGCGGCCATTTTGGCAATTTCTTGTTAGACTGTGTGGAATTATAGGCGGAATTTTTGCAACATCAGGTGAGCCTTTGGTACAAATAAGCCCTTGTTTAGGCCTTTAGTACAGCAACATATCAAAGGAGCACGGGAGTGGAGACATGCGTACTTTTGTCTCCTCAGAGTATAAACGTCAGATAATGAAAAAAATGCAGATAAAACTTATCAAACTTGCCATTATTCCTCCCATCATACTTTCGATCCACACCTGGGTATAATATTTTTGTCACCTTTTTGTAATTATTTAGTGCTCGTACTCTAGGAAGTGTCTGACGAAAAGTATTTTAGCATGTTTTGATTCCGTCTCATCTTCAAACTCTAATATCAATCTTGAATTTTAGAAATCTTCCAATGATACAGGCAACTTTCCATTGCAGTCAATTACTAGTCTTTCAATCATTCATGTCTGTTTACACTGAAACACACTTCTGGCTAGTCTACAGACCCCTCGTGGTTTGCATTCAATGTCAGTTTCGTACACTAGGAATTACCAGGAAGGATTCATTCACAGTTCCTTCGGCAGCAGTGTAATGAGCTTTAACGATTGAATCATAACACTGTTATACTTGTGTTGCGAGTCGTTTTATGGTCTTATTTAAAATGTAGAAAACACGATGTGTGACTGTTACGTGTAGATGTGTTTACTGGCTAAATACCAAACTGGGCGTTTTAACATAAAGCATGAGTACGCTACTATGTCCTGTTGATTACGTTGCTATGGAGAGGGGGACACTGGAAGGAGTGAAATACAGATATGCAATGGAGGGTATGATTGCGGATTAGGAAGGCTGGTGCTTTTTTTGCATTATTATTCACGTTTGTTATAATTTTATTGAATTTGTTTATTTTCCATTTTAGGAATGCTTCACTCATTTGTTGGGTTTTTGTTCGAGATGACTGGCAAACAAGTTTCATCATCAAATAGGCATCAGGTGAGAGAGAACACTTCCAGTAAAATGATTGGTTATTCTATTACAAACAGCCTTTCTTGCTAGTGCCATCCTGTTGGGTTCAGAATTTGATTGATTTAAATTAATTCATTCTGTCTACACAATAGCCGTTTTTTCGTTTGTATGTAGATCAGTTCTAAATCTGCTAGATGGAAAGACGACTGGGCTCTGCCAGTGATCCGAAACATGTCGTCATTATAGAGTTTAGCACAATCTGGGTTATCTAAAAGATGTTGACCGATGGCAGAATCTCTCGTTTGAACAGTGTTTTTAGATCTACAAGATCGAGGAGGCTGTTCTCTTTGAGGGACAGTTTTGTTTCTTGTGCTGGAAGGAACATGTCGTTTTATCCTATTCCGCAATCTTTGGGTTGTACGTCCTACATAGCCAGAATCACACTGGCTCTGCCAATTATCTGAAACATACTGTCATTATGGATGGGAGAGTCACTTTTTCTTATTTGAGTGTTAAGCCTACAAGATGGATGAGGCTTCTCCCTTTGAGGGATAGTTTTGTTTCTTGTGTTAAAGGAAGATGTTGTAAAATTACAAAGATTTTCGGCCAACCAAAAGTTTTGTTATGAAAAGTGCCCAATTTATCTTTAACTACCTTTGATTGGTAACACTTCTTTGCGAATTTGGAAGTCAAATTGAACAGGCCGTTATAAAATGTTTCTTTACCATCAATCCTTCTATCATTTGCAGTACATTTACAGTACTAGAAGAGCCCTTCCATCTATTCAAAATAATTGCTTTCCTACAACCCAAAAGAGAAATTCCATGCATGTGTCAATCTGGCTACATAGGATGCACAACCCAAGATTGGGGGATAGGAAAAAACAGCAAGAAGTGAAGTTATTAAGATATTGTAAAACGTTTGCTTTTTCAAAGCGATTTACACATTATTTTCTTCTTAATAGGTATCACTGTCTTATGAAAGTGACCCAAATGTTGAGATTCAGAAAAAAGCACCACAAAATACTACCATAGCTTCAACGTCCTTGCCAAATGTTGATATCAAAGGGAACAGCCAAATGGAAGAGGTCAGCTTGATGGAGCCTCGAGATATCCTTGAAAATGAGCAGGCCTAGTCTGCTTCTACCGTGCAGTCCAACACCAAGGCTTTGAAGAAGACTAGAGACTTGTTGTAATCGACGAGATCTTTAAACCATATGGTATGCCCAGAAGCATAGTTATTCCATGCAAATACTTTTGAATGAAGGCATTCAACATTGGAGACAATTTTCAAATCAAAGATATTAATGATGTTTATAGATCGATGTATTTATTCATATAGGAAGTTGTTCGCAGTTCATCAAAGTTTGGCTTGTTTTTGTCCTTGGGAGATGGGTACACTTCAAAAAATATTTTTGAATAAAAACCCTTTATTTTTCAAACCAGGCCATAGAAGTGACCATAGCTATTAGCAAAGGCATGTTTAGAGGAAAATAACAATCTGCTCAGACAGTTTTGTATTCATGAGAGTTCCTTTTACAGGAAAGAAAATCAAGGGGTGTCATGTGTTCTTAACCTCCCAAAATTTTGCTCAGTCTCATAACTTACCCCTTCATTTTTTCAAATAAAACTTCAAAAGCTGAAATTGAGGGCTGAAAGGAGAGCGAGGGCATATCGTTTCCAGTTTGATATACTTACGCTCAAAAAGTATTGGGACACAACTAGGGCGCTGCGCTGGATACATTTTGCAACGGAAACTTGTTCAGATATGGGCTGTTTTTTTCAAATATAGCTTTCAAATATAGCTTTCAAATCTAGCCATCTGTATCACCAAAATGTGGTTACAAGTTGAAAAACACTTCAACTTTTGAATCATGACCATAAAAACATTAGTTTCTTACAATTTTCCTGTATATAAGAGCAATTGTGCAAAATAGTTGGATGGCCTAAAAACGGAAAACTCACGCGGCCTTGGTAATTTTTTAGAGATGCCGAAACAAATTCAATTTTTTAGATTCTTATTTGCATAACAAAGAAATTTATAGAGAGAATTACAAAATGAAAGCATCAAGTTTCAAATAAAGTTTTATGAATCAACGAAAATGCTACAATTTTATCAAATTATTGCATTTACTCTTAAAACTGCGTCAACACTAAAGGAAAAGCCAATGTACTCGTTCAGACGATTAATTTTTTACTATGAGAGGTCATTTACTTCTCATAAAGCTGGAAAATTCGTATTTTTCGTGTTTTTATAGCTATGTTGTGCTTACGTCCCTAAATTTAGCTTCTTTTACATGACAAGATAATGTCTAAATAGGATTCAAACCTATGACTTCGCAGCTCTCTCAGAGAAGACCTTCGGTCCGCCAACCCCTGGTAAACTTGTCACCGTTCCGGAAAAGCCTTTTATACACTGCAAAAGCAGGGCTCATTGAGCAGCCGACATTTTATGCAATTTCACCATAACTCTTCGCGTTATTTTCGCAGAAGTGCTTCTCGTAACTTAGTTTTGGATTTTTAAAAACTCCCATGTTTACATCTTAAAGCCTAAAAAATTTTTATGGTTGATGTATTTTAGATGCCGTACTTGTTTAATGACAAACAAATTTTAAAACGTCTTTTAAAATTGTTCCATAAAATATTTTCAAAGTTGTCCCAATACTTTTTGAATGTAAGTGTACTTCGTGATGGATAAGATATAATATTGCCAGATAATGATTGGAGGAGATATTGGGGGTGTGGTGGGGGATTCGGGGGGAATTAGGGGGGAGGAGGCTTTACATTTGGCTTTTGAGGGGCCTGTACATCAATATGATAAGAACATAATCCTGAAACGCATTGTTCATCTTATCAAATATAATTTCCAACAAAATAGATTGCACATTAGATAACTGGAGTGAGCCATTTTTGAACTCAAAAATCAAACTTTTCATTCACAGCAATAACTACCTAGTACATTTATATTTAATAGATTAACTACAAATAACAATAAATTTTTAAAGAGGAAATTATATACAGTAGATAGTTCACAGTTCAGTGTGTTTGCTGTCGGACATCTGTAAAGAACTCACAAGGAGCTATCTAGTTCATATGCCCAATTTGACGTGTATAAAACGTACATTTTGTAAACGACGGAAATACTCCAACCTTCATCTGCTGTGTATATTTACTGGTTATGATTCTAAAGCATATTTGCTAGCAAGTTTTAAAATATTATTAATTTGTAACATGACTTTTACTAAGGCAACTCACTTCTTACGTGGTCTTTACATGTTTTTTGTCCACATAAGGAAGGGGCTTGTGCCAAAAGAATAGCTCAAGATGTTTACAAGGGTAGCTAACAAGGGGGCGCAATATGCATCAACATTTCCCATGTATTATCCTTTTAGCTCAATTTCGAGATGACGAAGCTGCTTCATAAACCCTGGGTTCGGCTTTGATGCTGGCCTAGCTCTTTTTACTAATTCTAGTGCATCTTCCAGTCCGAGTTGTTTTTCTATCATCAAAAAAGCAATTATTATTGTTGCAGATCTAGATATACCAGCATTGCAATGAACCAAAATCGAGCCAAGTCCAAGGCTTTTTTTGATAAACCGATTCGCCTCTTCAAAATGTGGCTTGATGTTGAAATCAGGAGTGTCAAAAATGGGTAAACTTTTGTAACAGAATTCATTGCAGTCCAGCTCTGTAACGCCTATAGCGACATTTAAGATGCTAGATACATTATTTCTCTTTAGTTCTTCATAATTTGTAGCAGCATCCTGTGATCCAATAAACAACCCTTCCATAACTTTGTGCAGCGCGTCATCAGGGTTTGTATCAACAACAAAAAAGTCCCCAGAAGTGGAACTATCTTCCTTCAACGTTCCAAACGATTCAATATATATTTTCCCATCTGGACGAGTTATTCTAGTTTGTACCGGCGCCCAGTGGTGGCGCTAGGTTTCCTCCGACAAAGGGGCTAGCACTTCCGACGGAGGGGCTAATTTTTTTAGAGAACGATAGGGCTAGGGGGCGACAAGGAATTGTAAGGGTACTGGAGACCGAAGGCGAGCGTTGCGAGCCGAAAATTCGGGGGGTCCGGGGGTACTCCCCCGGGAAAATTTTGGTGGCTACACCCATTAGATTGGCTAAAAATGCTATCAAAATGGTGTAATCGTGTTTTTTACTACGTTTTTTGACATATTACTAAGGGCACGTTTGCCCCCTCCCTTGCCCCTCCTAGCAAAGGGCAGGAGGGGCGCTTGCCCCCCCGCGCCCCCCTTCTCCGGCGTCCCTGGAAATTTTTTTTGAAAGCTGCCTCTAGATAAGCTTAACAAGGTTTATTCCTCATCCAGTCATAGCCAGGTATATTTGTTTAAATATGTCGCAGTCGCAGTGAAATCCCATATTATATAGGTCCGAAAATAAGAAACTTTTAATTTCTGGAGAGCTAGGTTTCCTATAAAAATACACGTTTTTTTCTTAATAAGGAACTTGTTTATAAAAAAAACTAGAAGGATTTATCGTAAATAGTAATAGATGGTTTCCCTTAAAAATAGTAAAAAATAAGAAATTTGGAAACTATTAGTACTCTGGGCTTGAGTCAAGTTTCTTATAAATAAAAAAACGTGTACGTAGAAGCAAAACACTACAAATATGTATGGTTGGGATGGGGTAAAATGGCTTAGCTACTACGTAAATGAGTTTGATTGTTTTTATGGCTGAAGCCCTTTGCTAAGTGTTTTTCCTCGTATTAAAAGGACTTAAATATTAAAACGTATAACATACCACGTTCGATTTGCTCTTCGTCTTGAATTTTCGAAATTTCAACTTCTTGTTCTTCGGGGTCTTCTGTTGTTCTTTCAGTTTCAAAATCATTAACCTTTCGTTTCTTTGGAAAAGTACCGCCTTTTGATTGAAAAAATGTTTTTATTTTTCTCTGCTGCGAGTCCGTTTCAACTATTGCCGTCGTAGGAGCAGTCCTTCCCATTGCAGCCAAATCTTTGTGCTTGGACTTCGTGTGGCGGGCAGCGTAATCATTGTTAAATACGTCATTACATATACTACATCTAACACTGAAACGGGTAACATTTGTTGCCATATCGCTATCGCACAAAAATATTCCGATGTTGTAGGTTGGTTATAGCAAGCAAGATTTGGACGAACTGCACTATCCATAACATAAGATCAAATTTAACAGCATGCGGAAAACACCTGGTACTGAACATCTAAACAACCAATTCAAACTTCTTATAACAGATTATTATTTACCATGAAATTGATGTGTCGATGAGTTGTTTTGGGATGAGCTTCCTGAATTCTGATAACAGTCCTTTTAGAAATTTCTATTTCCGCCAAAACTTAAAAAATTCGCTCCGACAAAAAAAATTCAAGCATAATTTATCTTCCGACGGAGGGGCTAGCCTCCTCCGACGGGGGGGCTGTAGCCCCCCCTGCCCCCCCTCTGGCGCCACCACTGCCGGCGCCAGATTCTTATTTCTTGACTTTATCTCCTCCAAAAACGCCATACTTCGTCGTTAATCAACGCTTTTCGGTATCCAGTCAGCTGTTTGCTATTAAAGGGAAGTAGCCGCCATCATTACCTGGCCTCCAGCCGAGGACGTAACAGAGACAGAAGCAAGATGACGAATTCTTTTCGAATCACTGCCGCATGTGTAAATCAAACTTTAAGATCAGTATAAAACAGATCGAAGTTTTGACAGAATCGGCAGTTTTTAAAGATGGATGCCGTTTTACCAGCTTTCATTGATATCAGAGAAATCGAGCAGGTATGGGATTTGTCGGTGTAATTAAATTTCTTAACAAAATTTTGATACCTTCTCAGCCTCTAAATCTTGAAACTAGTTGAGCAAGAAACTAATTTCAGTTGTTAATAGGTATCGTTGCTATTTGTTATAAATAATCCTAGGCTACAGCTTCAAAAGTTTACGCTGTCTTTGAAACGGTCAGGAAAAGCTGGGGGTACATATACATGTAGACTAAAGTTAGGCACCTATTGATCTCGCACGTTAGATAGGCCAGTAAATGTCAAGTATGATGCATATAATTTGTTTTTGGTTGTATATGAGTCCAAGGCATTTTTTCAACGCAAATAAGAAAAACGAAGTTGATAATTATTTTGCATTATTTGTGTTTATTTGAAAAACATTAAATGTAAAATGTTGTATTTTGCACACCGTACATACAGCAAACAGAGAAAAGTTGCACACCCAAGACACTGTTAGAACCTTCTTTCATGATGAGTACATTTTCCATTTAGGTTCGTAATATAAACAAATTGTGTGATGATAAATTTTAGATGATAAATGTGATGTCTAATGTTTATATTTTCTGTTTTAAAACCAGGCTCTGGAAATAAGACAGTACTTGAAATCAGCAGGTGCTGATCTTGGAGATGACTGTAAAGAAAATATCCATGAAGAAATTATATGTCTTCTTGATGTTTGTGATAACTGGCTGAAATCAGCTAGTGATGCAGGCAAGTTTATTTTGTGTCATAAAATAATTATATGAATAATTAATTTTGTGAGGTACATTTAATACCATGCTGGTAGTGACAAATATACCCAAAAGCTGGACATTTTAAGAAGGAATTTGTAAACCATACATCTGTTACTTAGATAAGAAAATCTTGAATACAACTCATTTTTTCCTACTGACCAATGGTTGCCGCCAAAATGTTTCTAGCAGGGAGTTTTGGCTTTCAAGTAGAGAGTTCAGACAAGGGAGCTGAAGTATATTTCACACCCCAAGCTTAAAACCATAGTTTAATTTTAAACCCACTGATGGGTGTTATAGCACACTAGCCTTCCTTTAGCACCATTACTTGCCATGTGCATCTGTGTACAACAAAAGAACTGGTTAAGACCTTTACATGAAGAAACAATCCTTAATTAGCAAAAATTGAATCTACTACCAAACTTAATAATTATTCAGTTTCTGACTCCTTGAAAATAAAACTTTGTTTCAGATCTGGAAGCAATGATGAACAGCTTCATATCACTAATTCTCGTATGTACAAATGAAAGAGAGAAGATCACACAGAAATTCTGCTCAAAAATTACAGATGTTGGTGCAACAGAAGCAAATGCCATGCTGAGATTACGCATGTAATTTTTTAAATCTGAATTTTGACTTCTGATACTCTTATGCAATTTTATTTTGCAAAAATCTGACAAACTCTGATTTTATTTTGCAAAAACAGGATAATTTGTTTACGGTACATTTTTCATATGAGATACATTCGAAAAGTATTGCACCACCTGCCACAACATAGCAGCACTGCCACCAAATGTTTCTAGCTTCAAATATGAACTTCAAATAGCTAGAGCAAGTTAAATAAATGTTTTAAGATTACTGTTTGGTTGGAAAATAATCAAAAATTTATTAAGGAATAGCTATGAAAATGAAAAACAATGATATTTTGTTATTTCCAAACCATGTCGACCACCACAAAAACACGATAAATGAGCTGTGATGATAGGAGTCTGTATAATAATTGCAATAAAAAATGTTTTCTAAGCGCAAATTTGTAAGATTTCATTAATGCAAACTCAGAGATACTCACTTTCTGCCTGGGTACCCAAAACTATTAATTTTTCTGACTGATATTAAAGAATTTTTGAAAGTCTTGGCCGCACGCTTTTTGTACTGCAACAAAACTTATTTTGATAAAACATGTTTTTAGTTTTTCTTTCATGTTTTCCAGTCCATTGCGATATTGTTTAGGGAACAAATAATGCTGTAAATTGCTCAAAACAACATCTCATCTCCTCGTTGAAAGAAAGACTAAATAAACGGCTGTAAAAGTGTCACTTTTTGCAAAATTAAAGGCCAGTAATGATCACCTGTGATTTCAGACACCTCAATGTGATCTTGGTAATGTTTTTTTTTTAAATCAACATGTGACATATAGAATGGCCTACCTCACAAGTTTTTGATAAAATTTAACAAATCATACAAGAGTTTCAAAGCTTCGGGACTGGCCAATGCAAAATTTGCATTTTTAATATTCTAAAAGTAAATTTTTCTCAAAATTGAGACTGGAAATGTTACCAATGTTTTGAAGTTATGTTTGGTTGGTTTGAAACTTTAAACTGACGTCTGATGGCTTCTCAAAAGTGGTTTGAATTTGAAGTTCATAATGTCTCTGTTGTCGTTACTCGTTTGTTGAAGTGGTGCAATACTTTTCGAACGTAAGTATACTTTCTTGATACAAGATTATGGTTATTTTTTTTGCCCTTCGGGAAATTTTCTGCCAAGTTTTATTCAATAAAAAGTATTTCTGAGGTAATGAATTTTAAATTGGCTAAGACTAAATTGAATTTTAGTTCGTAAAATTTAATTTTGAAATTGCATTGGATGGCATAGTAAATCACAACCATGTGTGCTTTGCTATGATATTCTGAGCCAGTGCTATAAAAATACACTCACATGCAACCCACTGACTTAAAAAATATTCTTTCAGTGGTACTTTGTTGAGTTACAATTCAATTATCAGCCAACCACTTAAGCTACTAATTCATTTATTCTTCCAGCTAAATATTGGTAAAATCCAGTAAAAATATTGGTAATGTCTTCCCAAACCAAGTTTTTATCAAAAGAAGCTGCACTGCTGTATCATCTATTAGTTTTTCTTTTGATGATTAATGTACATACCTAATCAGTAAGTTTTTTATTTTGTATTTGTTGCTACCTAGCATCCGAAGGTAGTTTTTAGGACACTGAGAAGCTATGCTTATCGAGCAGTGTCCTGGTCCTTCCTCTCGATGTGACCACACCTCATGATTCCTACGCCTGGAATTACAGAGAGCTAGCAACTCTCCCCACTCTGGGTGAAAGTTTGACCCCACACAGGTTAAACAGGAATGACCCAACGAAACAGACTTTACATGACATGTGGCTTAAAGCAAGCATCTTTAACAAATACTACAGTTGAATCCTGTTAAGTCAGATCTTCAGAGAAGGGGGGAGGGGGACAGGGGTTAAGAAAAATGGTCTGGATTAGTGAATGTTTGACTTGTCTGTGGTATGAATTGAAACAGGTAAGGAAGTTAAATGGAAATTAGAGTTAGTCTGATTTATTCAGGGTACAACTTAACTAGATTCAACAGTATTTTGAATATAAAGACAAATGCCAACTTGTTTTACTTCCATTGGATTACCTGGGCTATGTTTCTGACTATCTTTAATTTGGCCAAACACAAACATTTTTCTGAATTTTCTCTTCTAGACTTGGTTGTTTCTTTGCTGGGCTAAATGAAGACTGTCCTCTAAGATATGAGGTATACTGTAGTCAACTCAAGTTAGCAACCCAATTTGGACTTACAGATAATGTAGAAACAAAACTGAAAGAGGTCAGTAAAATTAATTGTTTTATTCATTGATTATGGATCCCTCAATACTCATAATTACATTATTTTGATATAGAACTGTGTCAGATTGATCCACATCCTGAACTTCTTTCTCTTTCAGTTAATTTGCAGCCTTCTGTCCAGTTTAATAGCAATTGCTTGTTTTTTGGAGAAATTTTTAACCAATGTAAGGTATCACTTTTTCAGGCTAGTTCTTGGTTGGAGCTGTGGAATCTAGATATTGAAAAGAAGCGAAAGTGTTATAGGTTGTTGCATAGTGCTCTTAAGGATAGTAAAAACAGGTGAGACAAACATTTTTTAAGAATATCATCCATATGTCTTAAACTTGTTTCTCTATATTCTTATGCCTCTATTCCTTAATTCATTCAAGAGTTGTCTAGCATATAATTCAGGTGCTGGTTGCAACTAGGATTCAGACCATTTTTTGGAATTGCCCAAAGAACGCATACCAAAAATGCATTATATCATAAACAGTACGTTTGGCCAGCTGAAAATAAACCAAAACAAGTAGAAAATTTTTGTTCATTTTTAAATAAATAATTGGTCTACTACACCTAAGTAGAATAACTGGTCCAAAATAGAGATAATAATCTTATCATCATATTATTTTGATATTACCAACTTCGAGACTAGAATATTTTATTGTCCAAGCAAGCTTCTTTGCCATTTGCTTATTTTGCTGATCCTTTTCAATGTCTTATATAGCAACGAGGCAACCAAAGTGATGCTGGAGATTTTAGGTACATATGATGACAGGAGTGCAACTGAAGCTAAAGATGATGCCTTGCAGTGTATTCTGCACTGCATCAATAAACCAGATGTGTTTATCATGGACCATCTCTTACAACTAAAGCCTGTTCTTGCCTTAGAAGGGCAACCAATCCTAAAGGTAAATGTCTTTTTTTCCAACCCAAATTTGAGGCAAAATTTTCTTATGAAGATACCCTGTTGTCACAAATATACTGCTGGCCTAATGATAGAATAGTAAAAAGAGAGGAAGGAAACTCCATTCATAAGAATTTGGCGCTTTTTGCAAGTAGATATGTGAATTAATGCGAGGCTAACCAAGTTTATCTCACTCATCGACCAGGAAGCCAAATTGAGGTAGTTTTCTCGTGATATTGCGAAGGATGCCTTTACACTAACCAATTGCTGTTTTCCCCACAAATCTTAGGAAGGAAACGATCACATCGTTTGTTATGTTCTGTGACATTTTCTCTGAAACGAAGCTAACTAAACGATAATTGTTTTCTTCGCGACGAAAATCAAGAAAAGTGGCCGCGGAGAGTTCTTCTCTGTCCTTCCTGTTATTTGTGTCGTAGTATTTGGTCTACATATTTGATCAAAGTGCTCATGTTTAATGCGAAGATCGAAATTATGAAAATGGCTTTTTCTACTCTTTTTCTTTAGAACTCGATCATCCCCAGAAAATACAAAGAATTAAGACATTTGTTTACATTAAATTGCTTCTATTCTAATTCAACCTTTTAAATTAATTGCAGTTATTGAAAATATTTGTGTCTGGAAAATTACAAGATTATATGGATTTTTTCGAAAAGAACTCCAACTTCGTACTTGGCTTACCTGGTATGAACATAATTATTTTCTTTCTCTTCATTCTAATTGAAAATGTTTGCATGCTTTATTGAGTATCAAGATTTGAATATCTTTTCATATCTAATGAATATTACAAATTTGATAAAAAGTGTTATAAAGAGGAAACGGCTGAACTTATTTTGATTAACGAACTGGCCAGCAAAAGCTATACTTCTGTTATCGAAGATGTTACTTATGCTTGGGAATTTTGGAATATGTCTGCTTCTGGCTGTAGGTACCTGTTATCGAACTTCTGTTATCGAAGATGTTACTTCATGCTTGGGAATTTTGGATTATGTCTGTATCTGGCTGTAGGCACCTGCAAGAAATTTGGGTTCTAATGTATGAGCTATATCTTGGATTAAAATAAGTTAGGTTTGTTCATTTGTACCCAGAAGCAATGTTTTTAGGTGAAAGTGAGGATAATTTAAGCTTATAGTTTAACCCCTTAAGGTGCAAGTGAGTGCGTGTTTGAATATCTGGGTCACTCTTGGATATAATTTCTCATCATATTTAATATGAAAAAGTCCTTGTATTTCATATATTAACTTGTTTAAATATTTTACAATTTTTAGGGGTGAACCATGAAGGAAACATCAACAAAATGAAAATTTTGACGCTTGTCTCGATTGCACGGGAGCAGTCAGAGATCGAGTTTGGCCCTCTCGCTAAACAACTGTTGTTAAACGAGGACGAGGTTGAAGAATTTGTCATTGAAGGTGATTCATAGGATGTCAATTAATATAATAATTTAATCATTGGCTTGTAATGTGTAGCATTTAATCTTCATTTTTACATCATTGTTGTTGTTTCAAGATGTATACGGTGGCTAAAACCCCGGCCAAACGACTTGATTTTTCACTCGATTTTTTACTCAACAAGAAATTCAGTGAAAAATTGAATCGCTTTGCCATCTTGTCGAGCGAGTCGAATGGCGTCGAGTGATGTCGAGTGAAGTTTGATCTTTCTAAAAAAAGTCGAATGAAAATCGAATCGTTTGGCCACTGTGTCGAGTGAGTCGAGTGAGCGCGTGCGCAGTTATCATATCTTAACATATTTATCATATTCTCTTAACATATACGCAGTTATCATAATTTGAGATCAAATGTCCAGAGAAAGATCGAGCGAAAAATCGAGTCTTTTGACCAAGGCTTAATCAGTCTTAAAATGTAGGTTTCATTCTTTTTGCAAATTTTGGAAGAGTTTTTCACCTCTATGAATTTTTGTATTTTATTTATTTCCACACTTGTATTCCAATACACAGAGAATGATTTTGTGTATGTGTCATTTTGTCGGTGTGCTTGCAACTTGATAATTTTTATTGGTACTTTATAAATCTTTCGTACAATTTCCTAATAGTTGCTTCTCTTTATTTTATTAGCTGTAAAGAGTGATCTCTTTCATGCCAAGCTTGATCAAGTTAATGAAAAGGTTATTCTTGAGTGAGTACTTTCTGAGCTTACATTATATTTTCATATGTGATTTCGTTCTTCCTGTTATACTAAAGTTTGACAAAAACAGTAGCAAAAGAGAAAAGTAATTTTTAAGCACAACAAATTAAAGAATATCTGCAGATAATATTGTGGCTGCAGCCATATATCAATCAAACAATTAGCTATTCAGATGTTTTATTATCTATCTATTTTTGCTTGGTTTTCTAATTTTCTCAATTTCTTTAAGTTCATCAAATCGTCGTACATTCGAACGAAAAGAGTGGGAAGAGCTTAGACAGAAATTGGAACAATGGAGAGAGAATCTGTTGACTATAAAGGGACAATTGGAACAAGTTGTACCACCAGTGTAAAATTATTGGCAGCATTGAATTTATTATTGTTTCTATCGTCTTGACCTTGATTTAGACCGGGGATTGCTCAAAATTTAATCAAAAGATTGGTTATTTTTATCGATATACAGTGACGACGAAACGGCGAAAGGGCAAGGGGGCAGGCTTCAGTAAAAGGGTATTTGAAAAAACTCCCATTCTATTTCAACGTTCTGTAGGTATCTTGTAAATGGGATAACTGCTATCATAAGGAATTTTTTACAAGTTTTGAGAAATTTCATCATGAATAAGGCACTAAAGTCAGGATTTCATATGACTCTCTTTAAATACTACGGAAGGTCGATGTCAAGGGTACTTTTGTGAAAAGGGCACTTCGGCACCCTATGCCCTCCTATTAAAATAGACTTGCTCCCTTGCTCCTCCTATCTTACGTGAAAGTGTAATAACAAATACGACCACGTACAGTATAACCACCAAAAAAGAAACAACAACACAATCTAAGGATAGAAGGATGGGTAGGTTCTTAGCTTAATACACCCTCGCATACTTTTCGCCATCTCACGCGATCTGTAATGTAAAACAAACGCGAAGAGATTGGAATCAAGAAAAAGTTTGAGCCAATGACCCAAGACAAGATACCGGCCTTAGTTTCTGACCTATGTTCAACCCATTTCGTTCATCGCCTGGAAATCTGTTGCAAACATTGCATATTAGTTTTGCAACATATTTCTGCAAGCAACTATTAACATGCTGCACTAAGTGACTAAAGTGTGTTTGACGAAAATGAAATTCGTTATACTTGTTCGCACGTACAAAGAACATATGTTTGAGCCCTGGTTTAATATGAATTTCTTTCGCACAACTATGAAATAAGAATTTTTTGTATTGCTAGAGTATCATTTAATCAACAAATATAGATGATAGGAATAAGAATGAATTTGGGAAACGGCTGTTCTCATTTTGAAAGTTGGTTGGCAATACTGTAAACTCGAGGCCCCAATAACTTGAACATTCTTTATGTCAAAGAGATATTGCATTTTCCTTTCCCAATACATTGGAGCTTCAGGCTGCGTTGCGGAGGATGGATCTTGAGGCAAAATCCATCATCTAACATTGATGCATGACAGTGGAGATATAAATTAACCAAGTCAGTGCATTTCTCGAACGTTTTAAGATAAATGAGTCACAATATCTGATATAATGATAACTTAGTTTGTTGACATCTTAAGATTTATTGGCTCCCTCCATGAATTATAAACATCACTTCCATACTTATCTAATCCAGTCAATAAATGGTTTTTCCTTCGGGTGTTTTTAAAGACCTTAGTAATGTTGTAGCGAGAGATTCGCTGTGGGTTTGTCTACGTTACTTTGAAAGAACAGCTTAGAATGCTTTCGAAAGGGCTTTGGGTTGGGAGGGGTAGAAAGTCCGGGGCGGTAACCAAAAGTTGTATCTCGGTCTTTGTCTTCCGCTTGTTACTATTAGATTGTTACAAGGTCTATTTACAACGCAATAAGCTATTTCTTTCAGCTACTTATATAAAATCAACGCTCTTCTGTTTGTCACAGAGGAAAACGATGTCCAATTTTCCTTTGTCCATGAATGTAATGTTAAGAATCCTGTACTTGAGAGGGGTGTTTCCCTGGTTCTCATGGAGACAGAAAAGCATGGCTACAAAGATTTTCTAAGGGGGGTCAATATTGTGCCCAAGCTGGCCTACAAAGGACCTGCCAGGGAAAGGCTCGGGAGCTTTAGTTCCTAGCAAGGGGAAGGAAAGAGTGATTTGGAAGAGAGGGAGGAACAGGTAAACTTGTTAATTATTATTCTGAATAAAAACAAATTATAAGGGTCTTGGAAGCATGGAGAAGTGAGAACATTCCAAAGTTTAAAAGATTTCTTTCTTTTTGAGATAATTTCTTCCTATCCCTTTACTCTTTGGAATATCTAATATCTTGTTTCCCTGTGAAGAAAGGCAAGTTTTCATTCGCAGAAATCTCAAGATGGCGGACTGTGATGAAATGAATTCCGGTACATTGGTTTATCGATAGTGGAGATGAAATGTAATTAAAGGCTTAAATGCAACATCTATCGAAAAAATATAGCGATGGGTAGCAGCTGGTTGGTGTAAATACGAATTGGTATGTGTGTTCTATTTTCTAGAATATGTACCTAGCACAATTTTCGAGTCATAAATAAATATTTGCGTATATTATAGGAAATTATCGTTTAGAAAAAACGGCGTTTGCTGAAGATAGTGTCTCATCAAATTAACTCGAAAAACTAACATTCCAGCACCAGTTAAGTCAACGCGGTTTATAAACTCAAAAGTTAGCATCAACTTGAAATAATAGCAAAAACGTTGACGAATTTTAAGGAGATATTGAAAGAGATTTCGAAAGACAACGTTTGCGAAGGAGTTGAAAACGGAAAGAATAACGAGACTGTGGTTCTACAAGACTAACTTGAATTTTTTGTTTTTGAAAAGAAAAATCGAATTAAATCCCGCAAAATTATTGTATTTTTATTATTATGTCATTAAATCATGCTGTTTACATTAGAGTTGTAAACAAATTAATTTGAATTTAGTTAAGGCACTAAATTTAAAATCACTTTAATCAGGTTTTATGTTATTTTCTTTTAATCCATGATTCCCATTAAGTTTTGTTAATTTTTTATCTACATATTTGGCAAAAATGGATCCTAGGATTGGACCAAAGTGAAAAGTATTTTTTTGTGCAGGGAATTAATTTATATCGCTTATGCTTGCGTGGGAACAAATCATATTGCAAAATAGAAGGTTAAAGCTGCATTATCTTATTGTTAAATGGCAATTGTAAACCTTGTGGTGAGGCTGTGCTGTGACTGCAAGAGGTTAATTTAAATTTACAAAAATGCACAGACAGGGTTTGAGGTAAAAATTATTTGCAGTTTGAGCATTGGAATCTTGATGTTGAAGTAAGTCTTTGTCAAAATGTTGTTTGCACTGTCTGCTCAAAAATTGTGCCATTTTTAAAATTTGGCTTTTGTTTACATTTAAATGCAATTTTCTCCTAAAAATTCTGGTGAAATCTTGATTTTCAAAAGCTAGTATCTTGCAAGTGAACAATCCAAATGACATAGAGTTTTTAGTATAAACTAATCTCAACATGATGATTTCAAATTTGATGTCCATTTTCAACAAAGTTCTTTAGTGAGCAGTACTCAAGATCAATGATTCAAACTGGGAACCACAAATTAATGATTAGGTGAAAACACTAAAACACAGTCTGTTTAACATAACAATCTGATCTGTTTAACAGTTTTTATCCTATCAGTTGATCACATTATTCACAAAAAGTAAGACAGTTTTTGGTTTTTAGATAAAGGAAGGTTGTAGTCCTACAACTGAAGATGACTTCACTCCAGGCCTATCTGCCTCCAAGAGGCTCTTCAAACTGGCATAGATCAAGCTCTTTCAGTATGCTAGGAGAAGAACCATCAACAAGCATAAGACATGTCATTATAAGAGAAGTCTGGCTGGAGAAAAAACCAAGCCCTCATGCGGTATAAAAATTTCTTTATGCTACAAACATTCACCTTTTGCAACATCTGCAGAGTGTTGTGTTTCATGTTATACTGAGGACTGATCCAGAGAAAAATCTCACTGAGGCTAGGCTAAGTCAGAAAACATCTCCTTGATCACACCTTCTTCACTAACCTGCATGGGCTCTGAAGCAGGTTGGAAAGTGGAGGGGCCAAGAGAAAATCTGGCTATTATAACACAAGGTTTTGAAAAAGCTCTATTGTTTTGCAAAAAAGTGAGGAGGCTATGGCCCCCCTATCCCCCCCCCCCATTGTCGGAGGCCCTGAACTGTATACTCAAGACAAGGTTGATATCTTTAGGCCTGAATGTATCTACTGCAGAGTTACCAGAGGAATTTACTTATCATGATGGAATTAATTACTTTCCTTTTTCTGAAATATTGGATGTTATGCTTTTAAAAAAGTATTGTCAGATTTTATTGGATATTGTCATTTCCCTTGTAATTGGATTTCAGATGAATGAATGTTTATAAAATTAATTAAATAGACCAAGTAAAATAAAGCTGCTGAGAAATCTAAACTATAATCCCTGAAAAAAGAGCAGACATGAACCAGTTGAGCTTGTGATTGCTTATTATAGCATTTTGATAAGAAAATATACCTTTATTGACAAACTGCTGGATAATTCACATTTGGTTTCTTATCTCATTCATTCTTCATCAAGAAATAAAACATGTAATATGTATTTGAATTGTTTACACAGTATCATTTGCAATGTTTTCAATGTACCACATGATGTTTCAAGCCTGCTTCTATTAATAATTCTGCTTACTTCTATTTTAGGTGTACAAGATCGAAATTATGAGCAATTCTTCGCATTGGTTTGTCTTTAGAAGATACAAAGAATTTCATAATCTCCATCAAAAGGTTGATTAAACATTGATTATATAATGATTCATATATATTCTTTAAACTCATTTGATACAGAACTGCACTGAAGTGTTTTATGTTTAAAGTGCTTCTGAAATCACAATTAAACAAAACTACCTTTCCTTCATAGTTGATGAAGAAGTTTTCCATACCAAAAGACTTCTTACCTCCAAAAAAATTTACAAATAACATGGCCATTGAGACCCTTGAAACTAGAAGGGAATCTTTGGAACATTATCTACAAAAGCTTATAAATAGGTAAGAGAAGCATAAATTATGTTTATTTTGGCATTTTCTTTTCAAATTAGTTTGACTATTCAATTATCAGATCAGACCATACTAGTGGAAATATTACAGTGCATAATTTAGCTCAAATTGGATAGGGGATTGGTTATATTTCCACATATCCATGATTAAGTTGTTAAGACACCTAGTATTTTTTTGTTTCTTAGGGAAATTGCTCTCACAGACTCACAGAGAGGAAGCCCAAATTAAGTAGGGTACTTTAAAAAACCTAATAAGGTTGCAATGCACCATTTTCTTCCTCTAATGGTGCATCTATAAAAAGGGGGTATTTTTCTGCAATTCACATCCACACTTTACTATGAGGCTTGCATTCTAGCATCTACCATTGGTTAGCTAAAATTCAAATGTGGCATATTTTAATCTCCTGAAGGAACATAAGACTTTCTGACTGTTTGAGTTGCTCTTGTTTCCGACAACTAACATGTCTCTTAACATTGATATATTGATTTTATTTTTTGTTTATTTCTATATCTCAGTTGTGATAGAGAAGTGAGTACATGCCCTGAGCTGCTAGAGTTCTTGGATCTTAAAGGCCATGTAAGTTTTTCCCTACCTTGAAATTAGTAAATATTTAATTTAAGTAAATATTTGAAATAAAGTGGTCTGATATTTTAAGCTTTTATATTGCTAGATGCATCTATCATTAAATAAAGTGCAACTTACTTGGTGAAGCCCTCGTGCTAGTTTCAATCTTAGATATTTGTGGGGGAATATTACATCTTTGGCAGCTCTATTAAAGGCACGCCTTTCCAAATATCCCAGAAATACCTGTTGTAAAGTATTTCTACATTATTTCTAGATTTCTCCAGCATGAAACATGGAGTTTTTTAAATACAAGATATAAGCTTTTACTTATCAAAATACAGTACAATTAGAAGGAAATTCGTATTAAGAGATGGGGGTTGAGTGAAGAGCAAGATCTGTTATTTTCCGTTTCAAAGGTAATATAGCAATTAAAAAGTGCCCCAATTGGCAATTTTTCAGAGTTGCGACCCCCTCAATCCATAAACTACCAGCAGTGCCAAAAAAGGATAAAGCATAAGAGATGTATATGATTTAGCAATTAAAAAGTGCCCCCAATTAGAATGTAGCTTGAATACAACTTAATCTCTCAAAACCTAAAGTTGCTGGTGTATAGCTACTGTTGGCATCAGCTACCTAGGTAAATGGAACTATTCCTAACCAATTGTTATATTGACAGTTCAATTTGCTTTTACTATGTCTATTAAATTTCATTTTTCCAGGATGTATCACTTGTTGTAATGTCTCTGGTGAAGTACTTAGCTGCGAATGGTGAGTATTTAAAGGACACACCCACTCAAACTAAAAATCAGAATATCTAGGCTACAACCTCTGCCCAATTTTTATTGGGACATCCTTTCCCTTGAAGGCAGTTTGTCCTGTCAGTCAACCATTCAGAGTTAACACTTCTGGCACGTTTATAATCAAGAAAACATTGAGAGTTAGCCGATTGGATACGTAACAATAGGCCCATTGTATAGTCCAACCAATGGGAAATTTAATTGGCCAGCGAAATTCGTCGGGACATAGTGCCTTTAGGTACTGTTTTGAAAAAATCAACAACTTTCCGTAGAAAAGACAAACAACCCTCCTCCGGTCCTCCAAAACGTTAGTTGAATCAGGATTTAGATATCGTAACTACCTGTCAGAAATCATTCGGACAACTGAATAAAGCTCTGAAAATTGAAAACGGCATTCATTCCAGGGGGTGCTATTGGTAATTTGCAATGTATAGCGTAGTTTACAAAGTCTTTGACAGTTTTTTCACCAGCCCCCCTTCTTCACTTTATGATACAAAGAATGATTTATGCCTTTTTTCTAATGTCTTCATGCCTTTATTGACATCTGTATGTGAATGATTGACATTGCCTTGCCATGAAATTTCCCCTACCTGAATTTGCTAATATATAAGCTTCTTTTCTTCAGGAGAACGAATCATTTCGACCAAAGAATTATTCACAATGACACCTGTACAGTTATATTGCATTTCCAGGCAACTTCAACTTCCCCATCCTTCAAAAGGCGGTAAGTACTTTTTAACTTCTTTATTCATTTACGGTGTATATTAGGATTTTGAAGACGAGAACCAATTTAAAGGGTGGTAGTGAACGCTTTCTGTTCGTAATCATGTCCTTTTTTGTACCTCTATCCTTTACATCTTGCATTGTTTTTGTCCACGAACTAAGGAAAACAGGAGCAAAATCATGAAACAGATACGGAAAAGAATAAGAATGGTCGAAAATGAAAAAATGAACCAGCAACTAGCAGAAATAGAAAGAAAAAAGGATGATTCGAACAAGTGTTACCAGGCCATCAGAACCCTCAATTAGAGAAAACCGAAGAAACCCCTTATCGTACAAGGAGAGGATGGCAGTATTGGTGGCTCTGAGAAAAAACAGATAACTTTAATCACGGAACATTTGAAAAAAATGTTCACGATGGAAAAGAAAAAATTACTCCCAACGATACCGCCTTGTGAAATGAAAACACCCTTTACTGGCGTAGAAATACAAAAAGCAGCAGAAAGTTTAAAGAACAGGTAAAGCGTAGGAGATGATAGCCTAGATGCAGAATTTATAAAGTACGGAACACGTAGACATCTAAGAAAGATCCTAGGAATTAACTGGCAGAGAAATATTACCAACAAAGAGCTCTGTGTTAGAACGAAATGTGAACCATGGAGTGAAGTATAAGAGAAAGGAGACTAACATGGCTAGGACATCTCATACGCTTGCATCCAGAAACACTAGCAAGGAAAACCCTTGAAGAGTATCTCAGGAAAGAAAAACGGCCACAAGGAAGACCAAAGACGACCTGGATGCAGACAGTAAGGCAAGATTTGGCCAGCATCGGAACTAAACTGGATGTAAAGAAGCATAAACAATAAATAGATTATTTGAACTGACACAGGATAGAAAGAACTGGCATGGCATTGTGAGACGCGTCGTGCAGCATTAACTGCGTGTGACGTCTAACTAGCAGTAAAGTTAGCATGTTCTTTTTTTTCTCCAGGAGATAAGATAAATCTTGGCCACATGTATGAATTCATCGGCGAGCTAGATCGCCTGTGCATCACTGATCTCGTTTCAAAGGCAACACATGGAAAGCAATTTGAAATTAACTACTCCTACGACTTGTCAATGTTCACCAAACTCACGGAGCTGCAGGTAGTTGTCATTGCTTAAAACATTTTCTTTGTTGGTTTATGTGCCATTGATAATGCAACGGAGATGATTCGAGTCCCTTGAATAAGTTACTGGCCCCTTCTCAAGGCTTCCAGTCGAAACCAAATCTGCTAGATTTCCAGGAAATATAATTCCACAGATATTTAGGCCTCTAATTCTCTCCCTCGTACCCAATTTTTATTTTGAGCTTAACCCCTTTAAGAAAGTTGGCGGTATTTCAACCATGTTTTCCTAAATTCAATTGTTTTTGAAATTTTACACTTTTTATGATGTTTTTAGCTAATATGGTAAAGTTACCAAATATAGAGGTATGACGTCATCACTTTATCATAGACACCTTGGGTACCAAAGCCTCAGTAAAAGAACCCACTCTTACAAACTTAATTAATTTGCCTAGCAAACCATTATTTATTGGTTGAGTATTTTTTCATTAGCAACCTACCTTTTAGATTGAAGGCTGCAGGCTGGCATCTGTTTCAGGGGTGAATGTATTGCCTCAAAGACTAAAATCGCTAACTTTGAGATATTGTGTTCACACGATGAAGGTATGTGTTCTTTAACGAACGCTTCTGAAAAAGACAGTATAATGAACAAATAAAATAAGTAACAAAATGAAATAAATTTTGTTTTGATTTTTGAAAACACGACGTTTCGAGCATGTACTCATTTAGAGATAAATATATGCAACACAGCTTAATTTTGATATGTAGAGTTTGATTACAAAATGTCGTTTCCGGGAACGAAAAATACGTTTCCAGCTCTGGCTTTGTCTACGTGTATCTAGGAACTTTCGGCTGTTAAAATGTTGCCAATAATCAGAAACAAAATTATCTTGTGATCTCATTAATGCGTCAAAGCCAATTGTAATGACAAAATCAATTAATAAAACATTTCCCGCCGAATGACTTAATGAACAAGACTTTTTGGACCTACAGTTCGTACCTTTTATACAATCAAAGTTTACAAATGTGTTCACCTGATAATGTCTCTAACCTAGTCAATGAATGAAAACTATGGAAAATTCTTCCAACCTAAAGTTCCAAAAGGGCTTGTTTTGGCATTAAATTTTGGATTCTTTGCTTTATGCCTTCTCACAGTTTTCAGCCATCGATCCTTCATTTTTGTTGATTCTATCGATATTGGGAACAACACTTATGTTAGCAACAAATATAAATTAAGCAGCAGTTTGTATACGACCCAATGTTTGATATCTTAATACCTATCTTGAAATGTTAATATTTAAGTAATAATGTCTAAGATTTTTTGGGTAGGGGTTTTAAACATATTTGGCCAATATAGCTTAAATATTATATATCTTTGAATCCTGCAGGAATTCTTGATCGACTGTGCTGCTGAGAAGAGACGGGTACGTCTGTACTTCAGATTATTGCGATATAAGAAAATGTTCCTTTCATTGGAGAATCAATTAAAAAAAGAGATATAGCTATCAAGAGCAATGTGTTGTCAAATGCTATGAGATTTTGGTTTTAACAAATATCGTTTAGAATAAATAATCATATTCGTAAAACTTACCATCTAACCCGTAAATAAATACCCAATGTTGCAAGCTTATCAATCAAACACAACCTTAGAGCATCCTTTTAAGAATATTATAAGCCCCATATCTCAAGGTTTAAGATCGTTCCATCGCAGAGCCTTTTGTAAGGGATTTTTGCTTGCATTGCTATCATCTGTAAAGAGTTTAAGCCTTTAATTTGTTAAAAAGGGGACAATAGCCCATTGCATTAAACAAAGAAATGTCACTGGCGCCAAAGTAACAGTTTGTTCTTATGCATATCAATCTTGTTCACAAAATGCAACTCACAATAAAGCACTGCTGAATCAGGACTTGGTCCATCGATTACCTTAACGATTTATGTTTGTAATTTGCGTCTTTTCCAAAAAAGATTTTTTTTTCTCTATTTGTTTAAAATGGGTACAACTGTGTCAACCTATCTTCTATAGGCACCCGACGCAAAAAATACCAAAGATTCTTGGAGAGCACAAGCTGCATACAAACTTTCAAACAAAAGGTAAGATGGAACGGCATTTATAAGGAAGTCCTCAAATTGTGCAAAAATTTTTAGATAGTAATTCTTTATGCAAATAAACTCTTGTTGATAATATAGCACAAATGTTGACTCTAGAAAATCCAGTCGTGTACGATTTTTGATTTTATAATTTGCTTCAAATAGCAAACTTTCTTTAGTGCCTCCAATTCCTCTGTTCTTTTTCGAAAGTGAATTTTTAATATTCAAATTTTCAGATCAAAAGTATCTTAAAAAGAAGTCTAGAAGGCTTTGTAAGCCCAAAATTTTTCCATTTAAGCTTACGTCTCCAGGATGGTGAAAAACTCTTGAGTAATGAGACCATTGGTTTCACAAGCTTCCAAACAATCTGTAATGCAGACGTTAACGAAAACATATCTGAAAACATATCATATACCGTATAAGGATTAAAAAAACCTGTAATATATTTTTTCTTTCTAAATTGCAATAAAAATTTGCATTTTACATTTATCACTCAACATTATCACATATGGAATACATTCTAAAATTTCTATTATCTGGACTTTCTCCAACATTTTCTTTACTGTTTCTATTTCTGTTTCTGCAGGATTATAGTCCAACCTTGGGTTTGTTTGACTTACTTGAACTTGAGTCACAACAACATTCTTGGTCTGGATAATAGCATTAGCCTGTTGCCTGCCATTCGTGAGGTGAGCCCGGATTTTACCTTAGATTTTCAATTCTATTCAATTCAACTAAGGTTTGATTTGTCTACACATGACTAAATAATTCAAAGGTTGTTCAGCTTTTGCCCCAGGTGGTTAACCGTGGATCAAATATAGTTTGTTTTAAAGTAAAATTCCATTTTCTTGTAAATTTATACGGTTTTGATTGATTCGTTCTTTGTACTTAAAAACAGGGAAAGTTTGTAAATGCTTGAAAAGTACTTATCAGAATATATGTCTTAGAACGTGCTCTCTGATAGGTGCAGATTGACAGGGCTAGAATGTTCTTTAGAAGGGGATCAACTTCAGTTTTTCGTTTAGTTCAGTAGGATCATTGGCATGTAAACAAATTTAAATAGTGATTTTTGAATAGGAATGGCCCGTTCTTAAATCACTTGCCTGCTGTATTAGCAATCGGTGGTTAATATATTAAGGGTCTGAAAAACTAAAACCCCATTTATATTGGCTCGATATCCAGCTTTTCAAACTGCAAGGAGTGTTATACTCAAAATAACTTCAAGCATATTTGATTTAGTACCAGTGGCCTATCTGTTCTTATATGCTAGGAGAGGAATTTAATGGAGCTTGCAAACGTGTCTTACTTAATTGTTTGACAAGCGTGTTCTGTTTCTGCTGATTCTTCTTATTGATACGCCTTGCCAATTATGGCCTTGAAATTGCGCAATCATTTTGTTATTCAATATATTGACCTTCTTTCAAATTTAGACATGCAAATACAGATTTTGCTGCACTATTTTCTAGAAAAAATTCATCTCAGCAATTCATGGGCACATATATTCAATGAATAACTTTCAAAGTATTTTCTTGCTTCCCATAGTCATTTTTTAGTATTTTTGTTCTTCAGTTGGATCTAAGTTATAACAAAATGGCACATCTTGATCTCAGCCTGTTAGATGAATCACCACTGCAAAGATTGCTATTGGTCGGTAATGAAATCTACTTGATTTCCGGTTCCACGAAGGTAAGCTCGGTCTTGTTCCGATATATAGAAACATTCATCCAACTTGGATCCCGGTCATAGCAAATTGCCGGTTGTATGGATCCTGTGTTGTGTTGCATCCAAATAGAGTGACACCATTACAAATAACGAAACTTTTAATTTTACAATCGCAGGTAATAACAATAAGAATGAAAATTAGAACACAAATCTTTAAATAGAACACAATTCGAGAAGAAAGTAATTCAGGTTTAAATGCATAATAAAAATATAGTATCAAAAAAGCCAAATCTCTGCCAATTGTTGCAGTCGCATAAAACATAGGTCAATGATTCGAGCTCCGGTTTAATGAAACGTTTTCAGTTAGATGCTTGTTAAGCGTGTTTATTTCAACTTTAGCTGCAATCCTTTTCAGATTTATTTTAACACTTGCGCAAAACGTCAGCAGCTTTTTAAAATTCGTAGTTTCCCACATTACAATATTACTTATTTTTGATATCGTCTGACGTGATCTTTAATCACTGAAATCATTGTAAAAGTCAACACATTGATTGTATAGGGAGTGAAGTGAAGCTATGGCTAGAAAGATTTTGTTCCCTGTATGGTTTGTGCGACAGATATGTCAACAGGGAAAAAAAATGCTTCCATTATCATCATTCAATTCCAGTAACTAAATCTTATTGCAAGTGTCGTCCACTATCGCAGCTAGGCCAGCCAAAGCGAGCAGCGTAATCCGTTAAGGCGGGAAGACCAATTGTTGAAATTAGCCAATCATTGAGGGGACAGACTGCTTTTAAAATATTTGCCAAAAAGTCATTCATCTTAGCTACATTTATTTTGAGACAATTCTAACAACAATTAAGTGTGTCGATTATAATTGTACCACTATTCTTTGGTAAGTGGACAGTACTGATGGTATTTAAGTGACTTAAACTGGGAAATAGGTTTTGAAAGCTATGCAGGATTGGGGCGTGGCGTTTAATTTCTTTTGTTTACAATGGCCTATCTCAATGTCTTCCACAATATTACTGCAATGCTTTTTGGACGCGGCTTCTGTTCTCTTATTCACAATTTTTTTCTATTATTAAATCTTTTAACCCATGAAAGATAATGGTAATAGTGTTTTTTTATCTTTTTGTTTCTTATCTTAAATCGTTTATTTTGTTATTTTCCAGACGCTGATGCACTTGAAAGTTTTGAATCTCAAGCAGAACAGAATACAGAGTATCGAAGGTAACTCAGTATTCCCTTTTTGAATATTCTAATTTTTTTAAAATTCTCTTATTTGAATCTCAACGAAGATGTTCTGATTGAAAAGTAATTTCTTCTTTTATTTGAAATGAATCAAACCTAAGAAATAGGATTATTGCTGTACGTCACGTTAAGTTTTCTTCATTAACAATCAATTTTCTTTACTTTGACACTGTCTAAATTTTATCTTGTTTCTATTTTCTTATCTTGTTTCTTTTATTTACTTAAATCTTTGATAACAATTAGTTACATTTTATAGTTCTATTTCTAATTATATTGTAATTTAGATAAAGTAACTGATAGTTATTAAACTGGAATTTAGCTATTTTTATTTTTTAGACTTCTGTAAATAAAAATATGGTGAAAGTGATGTTGATGATGGTGTTGAATATGATTATAATGATGAATTTAACCGACGTATATTTGCATTCCAAATGCTTATTTTTAGTGCTAAATAGCATACGTTATACGTTTGCTAAAGTATCATACCGCACCTTCAATTTTCAGCCTATTCATTTACGAATCCTGTTTTACAATTTCCTCCACCACAGGTCTGCTTTGCGCGCAAGGTCTTACCAATTTAGATCTTTCACACAACTCCATTGTTATCCTTTCGGAAATTCGAAAATTAGCAGCTTTGGAGCATTTGCAAAAGTTGGCCGTGATAGGTTTGTGTTTGTATTTTTGGATGAATTTCAATTTAGGTTTTCATTTGAAGAATTATCTTTTTTTATTTAGCTCATGTTTTAAGATCAGCTCTTATCTTTTATATCGCGTATATCACTTCGTGTACGATGACGTTCTCTGTATGTAGCCTATGCGCAGACACGACTGGTTTGCCAGATTTACTCAATTTTCCATTCGGCCAAATTCGTTTCTTGGAAAACCAGTCGAGTCTGTGCGCAGGCTAGTCGATATAAGGGTTAAACCATTTTTTATGATTACTTGCTTTTTTTATTAACTGGTAGTCTCTGTGTGTGATTGCTTCCTATCCCACAGATAAATCCTCCTTTTTGTGGTGTGCGAAATCTATGAATTGGTGCTTGTATGCCTGTGAATACATTTGGATGTTTACAACCAACACGAAAGCTATGAGCGTGTACAAATCGATTTAGCTTCTTCACCTTAAAAATAGGAGCCTGTTTTTCTGGTCAACATTTTTTTTAAAACACGCTATTTATAAAAAGCCGGACCCAAAGATGACCAAAATGTTAAAGAACCGTAGTACTGGTCACCCTCAATTTCGTCACCGTCAAAAAATGGTCGATGCCGTATAGGCAAAGCTGTATATACTAAAATTATATGTCTGATGATCGCATTAAGCGTGAAACTCGGAAGTAACAACTTAGAGTTATCCTGTTCTTTACACCAAAAATGAATCATTAAACTGTATGAATGTCAGTTTGTGTAGGGAGGATTACTGCTAGCTGGTCTGTACTACAATGCCTGCAAAAAGTACTTGGAACACCCAGCAATTTACGCTGCATTTGATATCTTTCATTCCTTTCATGAAGAAAAAATCACTACTTCCGCCCCCTTCCTCCTAAAACAATGTTGATGATTTAGAGAAATATCATAAAAGAAGCGCAAAAGAAAGTGCTTCCTAAAATCCTAACCTGTTTGATAGTAAACCAACATTTTTCTGTAGGGGAGAGGGGGATGATTAGTTTTGACCTTGAAAATTGACGTCAGTGTTCCAAGGCTTTTGGCGGACATTGCAGACTTCTTGGGGTGATATATTAGTTCTCTTCATTGTAGTGGCCTGATGATCGCATTAAGCGCGATGCTTGGACTAGCAGCTTAGAATTGTCATGTAATATGTAACAAAGTGTATGTCAACTTTTGACATATGTAGTGAGTTTGAAGCAATTCTCAATGCAATTTTTTTTAATTTGCAGGAAATCCTATGGCGAAACAGAAACGACACCGCATTATGATTTTAGCAAGCTTCAGAGGACGAGATGTAGGCTTTTGATTTTCGTTGCTATTTCAAGATCACAATTCGTTACGCGAAGTAGCTGTATTGTGAATTTTGCCAAATTGAATTTTTCCCACAATGATTTCATATAAGTTCAGAATATTATTTCTAATGTTGAATCTATTTTCTCATTTAATATGCTCCAATAAGAATGGATGGATTGATAGATCTCTCTGTCCATTAAAGTTTTTGCCAATAAATGTGGATATGAAGTGCATCTCTACCTACCAGTAAGTCAGTTTTCTTTCAAAGCAAACGCAAGTTTTGTTATATGCTCAACAGTAAGGTTATGATCTTTTTCAAATAGCCGTTAAGCTACTTTTCCTCAGTGTCCTTGCAATTTTTCTTTGTTGAAGAGAGTAACGCTGTCTAATCTCATTTAATATTGGCCTAAGCTAGGTCAGCTTCGCTTTCTTTTGCTGTGTATAATTCCGTGATTTTGTATGTCAATTTGTATCTGTTATTTTTACAAGTAAAACGGAAATTAATTTATCAAACTGAATAACTATAACTCACATTTTTTCTTAGTTTGAACTTGACGGAAAAGGAATTTCGCGAAAAGAAAGGGTGAGTTTTATTTGGATCTTTTCTCGTTCTTTGTTGAATTTGCATTCAAGGGAGCGAGGGCTTCAAATGAAAATTGGGCACGTGAACGATTTGGTATTTTGACACTTGACGTATGCTAGAAAGCTGATTAGGCCAGAGTTGCTTTTGATTAGTCAATTGCTGATTGATGGACAGGTTCATAATGATTTACACTAGTAAACTAGTGTCAGTACACGCAAATGCTATATTTTTCCTAGCAAGTGTTCCTCGACCTCATTTGTAATGAATTTGGGTACTAGAAGTCAGTCTGATTCTTTGAATTATGGCAGATTGATTTTGATTCCAAACAAGTCACGGATATACAGTCCTTTGCGTATGGCCTAAATGGTCAGGAAGTGATTCGATTAATTTCGATCCACAAGAATTTTCATTCATACTCCGAAAATAGCTATTTTTGTCTGAATGGCTTCTCAAATTTACAGTAGAAGTGGCCCAAGCTATTAGCTCATATATAAATTCAGCGTTTACATTAAAACAATGTACGGCTTGCTATTTGTCTTGACTTTTCTTCTAGGCTAAGCTGGAAGCAAGGTATAACTCAGAGGATGAAGTTGATTTTGATGACACCATGAGCATCAGTACTGTATCTGACGATGATATGGATTCTGGGATTGATGGTCACGTGCCATCTTTAGAGCCACTTTTAGAGGAAGACGATTATATTGTTGTTGATAAAGATGTTAATTTGGGAAGTTTAAGTCTATGTGAAACGGGTGAGTGTAATTCATTTATGCAAGAATTGCCAGATGGGAATCAGTTTGAGAGTCCTATGGGCAGCCCTGCTAGTTCTCGGAAACAAGCTTTATCCCACAATCGAATGGTAACACGGAAGAGAACTGACAAACCGGAATTAGAAAGTTTCAATAGCTACCAGGAATCGCTCGCGGCAAATTGGAAGCCAGGATCAGAATTTCTTGAAAGGAAGTGGTCTGGCAAAGAAAGACGTAAAACTGATGGCGGAAATGGCCAAACAAATCGGAGCGTTCGGAAACGAACAGATCAGTGTGGTCCGACGCAAAATGATATGGACAGTCATCTGGCGAGCCACCCTGCACAAGCAAATGCATTGAAAAGAAATGACAAAAGCACAAATAAAGGAAAACCTAAAAAGAACCCTAGTTTGACTTCCTTTGATAAACTGGTAAGAAACACCAGGAAAAGAGAAAAGAGACAGATTATAGACTTGTGGAACACCAATATAGGTACAGAAAGGGAGGGTATGACATCACCTCTTCCAGATTCATCAGGTCTACCGACGGATGGAGCCCTGAAAAATGACTTTACTCGCAACCAGGCTGTTTTTAAGAAAAACGTAGTGCTTTTGCCGGAAATTGACGAGTTTCGTGTCGAAGATGCTGATGAAGATGAACTTTGGAACGGTGAAGAAGACTGTGAAGCTGGAACCGAATGCGATGAAAATTTAGAGAATTAAACATATTAAGTTAAGGCAATGTGAATAAGAATTAATTGTTGTCTTTAAGAATTCAATTACCTAAATTATTTTTTGTCAAAAATAGCAGCATCTGTTGCGTTCAACGAGGTGCTCGTTAATTTCTAGTGAATGCTTTAGCCCTTGTTGTTTTCAGACAGGCGGACCATGGCTTTACCAAGCATCCTTATTTGATAGAGCAAATACGAGGAGCTGAAAAATATTGAAGAAAAGTATAGAATTTCCATGAAACCAGCAGTAAATAAGTATGGATAGGTTAGACCACTCAATCGTCACTAGTCATGGGCTCCCATAACGGTTGGAAAGTGGGGAGGAGACCAAGGGAGAATTTGACATCCATAACAAAAGATTTTGAAAAAATTGTTTGGTTTTGCAAAAGCGTCCCCTTCGTCGAAGGCCCTGCTATTTCAAATGAAGTAAAACTCCTGGTTAAGCAATTTATCACAAATGATTCCGTAATCCTTTTTTGTAGTATTTTTGAAACCCATTTTTGTTATCAATCAGTTCGCAACTGTTTTTTTACACTGTGACTCATGCGTTTATATGTAGATACACGACACGAAAGTACTGCTTGCAATTTAGATAAATGTAGTTTCTATACACAAAGCGTATAGCTCTAACAATAAAATCATGATTTTAATCCGATACATAGTTGGACTCTTTTTCTTTTGCTCTGCAAATTTATCAGTTTTTAGGCTTGCATTTTCTCATGATAGCATGGTGCCATATTTTGTTGAATAAACTTTCACAGAATAATCAATGTTAGCATCAGTTTCAAGGACATTTCTACAATTTCAAAAGTCTTCACGTCCAGAAATCTTAGCCTTTGAAACGTGTAGCATCCTCATTCGCAAATTGCCTGTCGTTCTTCCAACTTATTCTAGACTGGGCAAGTCTTTACAACATTTAACAGTTTTTGGCCATTATTTTCAAGCCTCACTTTCGTCCAACTGAAGAGAGGCACGTGAAGTATTTATTTTTCTGTTTTCGTAAAAACCGTTAGCTACGAAATGCCACGGTGTGGATGATTTTATGACAGCTTATAATTCTATATACAAAAAAAATAATTACTGAAAGATAGTTTTTAGTTGCCTTGTTTCGAAATATTTCGTCTGAGGGCTTCAAATGGTGTCAAGACTGATGACCGCCGAAGCGTAGTGTTGTGCCTTGTGGCTTCGCTAGCGAAGCTCGCGCTAACGACAATAAAATCGTGGACTGCTGTAAAATTTGGTTTCTTTAATTTTTGTTGTTTGGGAAACCTAGAAAACGAGGATAATTCAAGCTTTTAAATGGTGAGTACGACAAATAAAATCATTATTTTTCTGCAAGCTTCGACAAACCCTGGTGGGCCTATTTTGTTCACACTTGCACAGCGCGCTACAGGCCTGAGGCCTATCGTCAATGTTGAAACACTTCCTTGTGGAACCCCTACTAATTTAGAAATTATTTAGAATTCTATTTAGATTATTAACCTTTAGTTGTTGAAGGAATTTTTTTGCAAAATGGCCTTGATTTGATTTTCTATTCATAATAATTTTTGAATAGAAATATGCTCTTTCTCTACAATAAAATATATTGTTTATGTAAATATCAAGCAAATGCTAAAAAATTAATTTCCCCAAATCACGAATCATTGTTTTCACTTTAGTACCAGGCTCTTGGGTTGCACCTTCAAAGTAGAGGTGCCAAGTAGAATTACCTCCTTTAGAGAAGATCAGAATAAGTTTGTTTATCAATGATTAGCAATTTATCTTGCCAATTTATCTTGCCCCCCCCCTGATGCACTTCTGCCTGACCCTTGGTGTTCCTGTCAAAGGTAACAGACCTATTTCTGAAATCTTTTTTTAGGACAGTAATTCTGATTGGGACAGTTTGAGTGGGGATGAAGAGTTGGAGCCCCCATCTGTCAGTGTAAATGTTGAATCTTCAAGGCAGATAAAACAGCCTCCTCATGTTGATTCTATAGAGCAACATGTTTCCCCATCACTGGCAAAAAGCCCATTGTCAAGAACAAATAAAGAACCCAGGGCACCACCTAGAACTGCCGAGAAGTACAGGAATACTACAAATAGAGGTCAGCATTTGAAAAAAAATTCTCTACCAGTGTCAATCAAAAGTTGCTTAGAAGAATGTGACAAGTTTAATAAAAAAAAGCATACCTTTTGATTTGCAGCAATACACTAGGTGGGCAAAAGTATTGCACCACCCCCTCCCCCCACAAAATGGCCACATTGCCCCAAACTTTTATAGCAAACCAAAATTCAAATAGCTAAAGCAAGTTAAATAAAAGTTTTAAAATGAGAAATAATGGGAAATTTATCAAAGTAAAGTAGTGAAAATGAGAAATGCAAATAGCTTCTTATTTTTAAGCCATATCTAAGACTGCGAATACATTAAAACTAAGCTATGGCGATAGGAGTACCTGTAATATATTTGCAACAAAAAAGGTTTTTCTTTGCACAAACCTGCAAGATTTCATTAAGGTGAACTTGGAGATACTTACTTTTTGCTTGGTTACCCAAAACTGTTAATTTTTCTGACTCTTATTAAAGTATTTCTCAAAAGTTTTGGTCGCCTGTTTTTCGTCCTTTAAAAGGCCTAATTTTGGATACCATTTCGTAACATGTTGCAACAGAATACAATCAATAAAACATGCCAGTAGCCTATAATTGCATCTCTTCCAGCCAAATGCGATGTTGTTTAGGGAAATGTTATAGCAATATGTTCAAAACAGCA
This sequence comes from Rhopilema esculentum, assembly GCF_013076305.1. Next base: position 3,571,461 of record NW_027020228.1, on the reverse strand, counting down.
TTTCATCTCCTCTTTGAATGAAGATACCAAAATTTCTGAGATAAACCGTCCTAAACAGTGACACACTATTGTCCAAAAAACCCTCATTTAAAAACAGCTGTAAAAGTTTCACTTTTTGCTAAATTCAAAGCCAATAATGATCTTCTGGGACCACAAACACCTAAATGTGGTCTTGCCAAAGTTTATTCAAATCTATCATGTGACGTTCAAAAGTAACCTCCTGCAAAAGTTTTTGATTGAATTTAACAAGTTTTACATAGGTTTCAAGGCTTCGAGACTGTCCAATCAAAAATTTACTTTTTTGATAAATTAGAACGTTTTTTTCCTCAAAATTAAAAAGAAAATGTTGCCAATGGTTTTAAGTTTTGTGCGATTCAGTTTTAATCATGGAATAGCGCTTAATGGCTTTATAAAAGTGGTTTGAGTTTTGAATGTTGTTCTCAACGCTGATGCCATAATTAATTCGTCAAAGTGGTGCGATACTTTTCCTCACCTAGTGTACATGCCAAACTAAGTAACACTTTGCCAAAATAGTGTAAGATCTTTAAGGTAACAAATCTGGAACACATCACCCCATGAACTTGAAATATCTGACTATCCTGATAGCTGGTTGAACCAATGATTAAAATATGGGATGGTCGAACCAGTTAGAGTTTTACATTGATTTAAATAAATGTTAATTTGCTCATTTACTTTACAATTTCTTATATGGTTCAAAAATTTGCTAAGAGACCTAGCCCTTATGGACACCTATATGATCAGTTGTGGCTAAGGTTGCCATTGCTTGTATCCTGCTAAGATCTTTTCTTGATATGTAAATGTCTTAAATTGAAATTTATCTGGATCTTCTAGAAAAAGGGGTCACTGTATTTAAAGATGTTGGAAACATTGAACCTGTTTCTGAAAGAAGTATCACCAGTCGCAAGAGAAGAGAGATACTAGACACTACGGCTCAAAATAACATAGATTTTCAAGAGATTGAAATGCAAGAAAAAATACAAAACAGAACTCCAAAGACAAGTTTTGCTGGCAAAGACAAAAGAGCAACCTTGATGGATGCAAATGAGAATTTACCCTATACAGAATTTGAAGGTAAGATAGAACCATTTAGATCTGACTTAATAATCAATAGCTTGTTAAGAATGATTTGAATTAAAAGCTTTGATTGCCAAAATCTTATTGGGTATTCCTTTTGCTTTATTTTAGCTGCAACCCTTTCTTATTCATCAAACCATCTTTTATTAGAGTTTATGGGTTCTTGACAAGATCACTAACAAATTGTAGTCAATTTTTGAATTTGTATCATTTTAGCAAAAAGAACTTGTTTTTTGAGTTTTTCTTTCAATTTTTCTTGAAACTGCTAAATGCACTAATTTTTCTAAATTCTTTTCTTTTTAATTTTTTATTTCAGCCTGAAATTGTTTTTATTTCAGTGTACCTGCAAATTTTATAGCTGCCCTAATTTTTGTTGGATTTCAAAAAAAATTCTTCTCACTTACTAAGACTGCCTTGTATACTGTTTGGTAAAATTTTCAAATGGCTGTCAAAACTACTAAGAAAATACGAGTTTTACTAAGAAGATTTCTAGAAGGTTTCCAATGTGATGCATTTTTGGCAAATCTTTATTTTGCAAATTGCAAGTAAGACATGGACTTATATTGGATAGGCCATTTCACAAAGCTCTGGTCTATTATAAGGATCTAGCCAGTGGCCTGGCTTCATTGCTAGGTTTATTGTAGAGAGACGTAATAAAGATTCCTATTTTCCATTCCACCATCCCTGGATTCTTGTTTCTTTTTGCAACAGATTCAAGAAAGAATTTTCTATTCCCAGAGGCCCACCTGTCATCAGGGTCTAAAGAAGTGTCCTCCAGCCATAAATCGATTGATTAAATGCCATTTTGGATTAATGAATATTTGAAATCTTGAATTTCAATTTTGACGAGTTTTTTGTCTGTATTCTTTGCTTTTTATTGTGGGTTTTCATTGATGGCAATGACAGCCTTCCTGTCTGGAGTTTTGAATGCATATGAAAAAATGGGAAATAACAGACACTTTTTTATTGGACAGGTGTAAAACGCAGCTTCAATTGATGGTATGATTTTCTAAGAAACAGGCTAGACCAAAGGATCAACGTTTTTGAAAGCTACTTTTCATCTTTTGGTCACTTCTGGCTTCTTCATCTCTTTCAAGTGGTATAAAACCAAAGAATAACTATTCAAAGGAGAAAATTCGATAAAAGCCTGCAATATTTTTTCTCAAATAAGGCAGCTGCCAAAAATGTTTGGAAGTGTTTTTTGTGTCGGAATAGACAATTTCCTTAAAGTTACTTAATTTGTTGCCTATTAAGATGATTCTGAATAAGATGTTTCTTTGTCGAATACATCTACAAAAAATCTTCTGTTGTGTAGACAGATAGAGGTAGTTTTCAGACTTCAACGACTCCAACGACCCCAACGACTCCCAACGGTTATAATCCCTACAGGCATGTAGCTTGGTAAACGTCATGGCCTTTTGTTTCTGATTGGCCTATTTCGATCCACCACTGGATATATATATTTCCAAGATTAGAATCGTCGATCAATTATTCTGACGTTTTTTTTCTAAGGAGTGTCAAACGAAAAGCTTTTTTATATTCAAAATTTTTTGAAATTTTGTACCGTACAAGATTGCTCTCATATTCCTTTGTTTTCTCTAAGGTACTTTCTTACTCAATAAATTTTCTAACCATACAAGGCAATTTCCAACTTCCAACGCAATGACTTCTGCCTGTCTGGCTCCAGCTTTCTGGCTTTTTGGAAGGACATCGACGCAGGGATGACGCCAGAAAAGAAATGCTGGGGGGGAGGGGGCTGTAATGTCAGAGTGCCGACAGTGAGTGAACCACCCACAAAGATGTAATATAACACCATTTCCGCTGTGGTGATTCTAGCTCAATAAATGAAAAATAAATTGAAAAAAAATCAAACAATAAAAAAAATAAAAAAATCACGAAGTGGAAGTTATGAAATTGCCGGCATTGCTTAAAATTTTTCAAGAATTGAAGTGCCGACGGGGGGGCTCAATGAATTTCTGCCCCCCCCCAAGCACCCCCGGTGGCGCCAACCCTGCATCGACGCCCAGCTACTCACTATAAGTTTTTTAACCGTTCACAGAGTTGTTTTTGTCCTAAGAGCCTAGCCTTTATCTAGTGATTACCTTGTTTTTGTGCCAGGCAATGGATTGTTTTTGTTCTTTGTAGCCTCAGACACGTCACCTCGAAAAATGTCCACTGAGCTGGTGACGCGAGGAGCTATTCAGAACAAGCCCAAACAAGAATACGTAGTCCAAAATCCGCAGCCGAAAGAACCCGCTGTTAAAAGACAAAAAGAACCTGCAAGAGTCGTAAAACAGCCCTTAGAGACTAGCCCTAAAGCAGCAAAAAAGCTTAAAAAACCAGGACGTAGAAAGAAAGGCTCGGAAAGGCAGGAACATCCTGTTATAGTCAACGAGAACGCCGATAGCTATCTACCCGAGGATACAGATGTGGATTACTCGTGGAACGAACGGAACTATGGGATAGAAGAGTGGAATGAGACTGGCTATGAAAAGATTGTCGTTTTGAAAAGTGCATATGAGAATGGTCGTGTGGAAGAGCGGTCAGATCCTCGTTATTTCCGACATTATTTCGGACTTCCCATTTGTATATTTTTATCTAGATCTAATTAAGAAGTGTCGCATTTCCGTGTTCCTTTAAATCTAACTATAATTCTGTTGTCTTGCTTTGGTTAACCAACTAACTCTCCATATCCTGAAAAATTCGGTTTATCATCCTCGTGGCCTTAGCCTATGACGTCAGCTTTCCAATCTTTCCTGGAAATAAGAACCTCTTTTGCACTTTGTCTCTAATCATAAACCAAGTCTACGGTTATCCGGATGTATTTGAAAACGCAGATTTTTCGAAAAACTAGACTTTGGTAACCCAAAACGCTGTTTGCGTATAGACAGACGCCTTAGATAAAGAAAAAAATATAATTTCCAAAATCCGGAAATATGTGAACTGTGCCTTAATGAAAGAAACTCAAACGAATACTCGAAAGGCAGATTCCAGTAAATCCATTTCCGTCATGACACCAACTTCCAAACACGTGATAACCTATCGCTCGCTATGTCCATCACATTCAAAACCAATTTTAACCTTATTGAACATTTAACATTTTGAATCTTCCAAATAAATTACTACCTCGCTTGTCAATTGATTATTTTTGTCCGACTGGCTTGAAATTTAGAGACTGGTTTTAAAAAATCTTCATATTTTTCACTTTTTTAAATCGTACAGGACAAAAATGCAATGGAATTCGACGAAAAGGACTAATATAAAGACCAACATTGCTAGCTTTCTTCCTCTTTTTTCTTTTTTAGGGGAAGGGGGGGGGTGGGGTGTAAGTCTTAATTACGAAAGCTGCCCCTACTTAAAGGAAAAGCTGTTTCTAAAAGAAATAAAATGTTTGGTTACAGATATCGAATTTATCATCTTGCTTATACAATTATTTTTCGTTGCAGGTATCTTTATGAAAATGCAGTACGAGACTATCACAGTACTTTCATCAGCAAGGATGCGAAGCTACCCCAAGTCGCAGAAAGGTATGTTTTAGTCTTCACATTCAATGCTCAAAGAGACGGGGGTGGCTTTTACCCTGCTTCTTCGGCCTTTAGTTGATTAATGTATACTACGTCTTATAATATCCCTAAGTTTAGATCTCCTTTAAAACTTCCCCGGCTGTAAGGTCTTGTACAGAGGTATGGGTTACAGTTTTTTGTAAAGGCTACTTTCCTATGGCGTTTGATTTAAGAACTCTCAGAACCGAGTCACATATTTCCGCTGATCAGCTGTATACTCTCACATGTATCAAACCGTTAAGTTTATATAGAACTTTGTGATCAACAGGCATGGATTACCGTTTCCTTTAAAGATTACTCTCCTTGTTCATTTTAACTATGGCTCTCAGATCTAAGTTTAACGCAGTATATGAAAACAGTAGATAAAAATGGTATTTTACTGATTTCAATGCTCCATGAAAAGGCTTTGAAGTGTGTATGACGTTATGTATATGTCGGTGGTCGATTTGATTTTAAAGAATTAAAGGCATTATATCCTGACACTTTTCGCTGACCATTTATATTTCCAATTGGTTGTTGCGTATCCAATCGGTTATTTTGCATTGTTTTCTTGATCATAAACGTGCTGAATTGCCTTTGGTTGACTGACGGGACATACTGCCTTTAATTGACTGGCCTGGATAAACGGTAACATCTTTATAAGATAGAGAGGAAGAACAACCGGACCCACACAGGCCACTACTGTAACCGCTCAAACCAAATTATAATATTTGCATGTTTATTATACAGTACATTTCATGAAATAAAAATGTTGCACATTATTATCCTAACTGTTTGCTAAATTTTGTTGATCAGAGAATGAATAAATTAGAGCTAATTTTTTCTTTCATCATTTCCCTTGGGTCATTAGGTTAATAGATAATTTGGGTTTCCTTTTTAACGTTTCTTAATCGATGTTCTGGCTTCCGTCTGATGGATGACGTAGAAGAATTTCGCCTTCAATATTTAATAGAGATATTATTTTGTTATGTTATGGCTGCCAATATCGTAGTCTGCTTGGCGCATTAAGCAGATTATTTTCCGCTTAAAACTGTTATTAAAATACACAGAGACGTGTTAAACAGACTTGCTTGGCATGCTTGTATGAGTAAGTAATAATGATTGTTGAAGTATGATATTTGACGTTCAGATGATTTCTACGGTGTATAGGGCTTATATTGAAATGTATGTGAAAGAGATTAGTTGCGTAGTTACCTACATAAGTTCAAAGCCCTAAACATTTTTTAGGTGTTCCTGTCTGTAAAAGATTTGACGAGACTCTCCGAATTACATCTTTCCTTTGGTATATGTGGCTTATAGACAGACCTCATTGAATTTTATTGTATCAAAAAAGGTTTTTAAAGTTGAATGGAACTACGCTTCAAACTCTTTTCCTAAATGAACACATTATCTCACAGCCACAACATTAATCTGTTCATGCGTAGGAAAATTATATAGGGTACATCGACCGGTTTTATACTAAAACTCTTAAACCCGTGCGTTTGCTTCAAGAGTTATGGTTTCCTTTTGCCCAGGAGAAACTCCTGCTTCCTGCTGCTAGTGTGATTAAAACATACACTAATTGGGCCAGTGACGCCGCCCCCCCCCCCATTCAACATGATTTGGAAACTTTACGTCAAAGATAGGGTATTTTTGCATAAGAAATAGAAGTAAAAAAGGATGCCAAACAAGAAAATAGGCAAATTCGCTGCGACCTCCCTATGGCTCAAAAAGCTCAATATCCACAACAGTATTGGCCTAAAGGAACTCCAGCTGAAGAGGAACGCTGGAAATGCTATCAATGTCCCGAAAGACATTTAAAAAAAAAGGAATGGGCCTAAACTCCTTTTTAAACTTGAATCAAAAGGGAATAAGAAACATATGTCTATGAGGGTAGTCATCATCGTAGTTGCTGTCTTTATGGTGGATATCCCTTCAGATAGAAGTTTCTTATCCGGTTAACTATAACCATAACTCCGGAATGTATTGGTTGACCATTTCCCAGAGCAGCAAATATGATCCCGGTTCTAGTGTTACGGTGGAGGTCACTGTTACTTTGATTTGCATTGAAGCCTTAATGAATTGCTGTAAGATGTTTTATCTTTTTCAGGGTTGAATCGTACACACAACGTGGCATACAGGAATTCTTTGGAGCATTGCAGATAGTCGTTGACTTTGCTGTTATATTCATCGTTGAACTGCTACGGTTTATTTTCAGACAGTTTGGCAGGAAGCTCATAGGTGGTACTGTTACGGTATTCGGAGATTCCTTTCTAAAGCCTGTTTTAACTGCAGTTTTCAATAATGTCGTACAACCGTTGTTTGTTCTTGTGTGGAATATGATGTTCGGCTTTCGTAAACTCTTAGATCCAGTGTTGGCTATAACGAAAGAGATTCTAAGCCAGGTTGCAATGGTTCTACAATCATTCAGGCTAGTGGAAGTGAACAGGTCGCGCGATAACTCTATTCAAACTGTTTAGATGCCATTTTCCAAAGCAGATGGATGTTTGCGTCCAGAGGACAAATAGCCGAAGACGTCATCAGTCTCAACATCTGTAGGGTCACGGCACCATTAGAGATATGTGTATATATCTACTTGAAATGTATAGATATTTTTAAAGGGAAATATGTAGATCTTAGTAGCCTTTGGGGTGACAGTTTTGCATATAAAGCTCTGCCTAAGGTGAGAGAAGCAGGAGGGCAGATTGCTACAAGCCCTAAGTTTAGGTTGAGATCTTAGTTTTGATTTTAATTAAGTCTAAATTGTGCTTAACTTGGTGCGTTCTCTATCTGGCATTTACTTTTTTAAAGAAACTTAGCATATGTTTTTCCGTTTGTCGAATTTCTGTTTCGCCGTAGTAGCTGCTTGCAACCAATAAACTTGCAGTGACGGTAACTGGTCATGCGAAACTTCCATGAAACCCTGAGGGGTCCTGGCCCTAATCCAAGCATTGGTCCTGATTCTTTGATTCATGCCACCTACCCCTTTCCCCATATCGACGCTTCAGCCCCAGTGGCTTTTTAGATGCAAGCTAAGCTCAGTTATATCTTGTAGCTATTAACAATGTGTTCGGGTACCTTTAAGGTTGTATACTTTTGTTTGCAAATACTGAGGTTTTGAAGTAAGTTTTATGTTCTGGAAATCAGGTTTGGACCTCCGATACATTTTAAAAGCAACTTTAGGCTCTAGAGTATATAGAAACTTCAATCGTTTGTAAATTGTGCCTTAAAGATATTGTATTTAACTCGGGTATTAAAATTTTATTCGTCACGTTTGTAAAGTGTTAAAAATGTCACTGTTTTGTCTTTGAACACGCATTTCATATCAATTGGATTCTGTTCGTACGCCTTTAAAAGATATATTGCTTTTTTGAACTGACAGTAATCTAGAAGTTTCAATCAGACGGGTACTCTGGAAGTTTGAGGATTATTAAGAGACCCTTCAGTTGCAATACAAAGCTAGTCAAACTCTGAAATTGACTTTCTAATTTTTAATTCTTCAAAAACTGAAAAAGAATTATTTTGCCAAGATCCGGAATTTCTGTAATTCGGACACATCATTAAAATCATGCATCAGTATCTCCGAAATTATTTTATCGTCGGTTGCGAATTAATATTCATGTACGCAAAGACCTCTCTTGTATTTCTTGTGTCGGAGGTTTCTCCTGTCTTACTTTTTTGGGTCTAAAATCGACTCTTTAGTTACTGTGTGTGTAAACCGGAAAGCAGAGCCCAGCAGAGCTATCATTTTTAGCTGAAAAGTTGTTTTAGATTTACGGAAATATCGAAATCAAGGAAAGTTTTCCAAGAAGGAAGATGAATAACCAAGTAGCCTTGAAGAAACTAGCAGAATTGTCCATCCTCAGCCAAGGCCTAATGTTTTAATGATCTCAATTCTAATGCATGATATTCTTCAGTCGGTTTTATTGGGGTTGGGGACGGGGTGGGGCGGAAGGGGAAGCACTTTTTGTTAAAGTAAATCTCATGGCATTCAGGCATCGTTATTGACGCTATCATATCTAACGAAATTATTTGAGACATTAGCCTCCGTAACCCCACAAACGCTACGCCTTCTAAAACAAACTAACATGCTAAAAAGCTAAAACCAGGACTGACAAATCAGGACGAAAGTTGACCCTTGGCTAAAAGAGGTCCGACTGCTACTTTCAAACTTCAGAGTTTTATGAATTCTTTTTTACATATTGCTTCCTTGCTTCAAAATATTTTTGAGTGCCTTACTCGAAGATATTTGTAGATTTTGGTTTAATATTGATTTTCTACATATGCTTAGGCCTGGCTGCGCGGAAAGGGCTCCTGGCATCTCCAAGGGATTTGCCATTATTGATTTGATGTTTTAACAAAAGTTGGTTGTTGTACATATTTACCTAGAAAGATATCGTATCTCAAGTAATCTCTAATGCTTTTCTTGACAATTCGCTCTATCCATCTATCCATCTATCCCTTTCTGGTGATGCCTGTCTCATTCGCATATCTCGCGGGACCCGCGAGACCTTTGAAGCAGCTGCGGTCAAATTTATGCAACCGCCATTTCTTGCATATTGGATGAGAAGTGATTTTCGAGACCTGCCGCGCAAAAGGAGTTGAAATGGCACATTTCGTATCAAATTTACCCGAGGAGTAAGCCAGAATGGTGGCGAATGAAATGGAACGAAACTTTAACTCCCAGCCTGTTTGCTTTGCTCGTCAACTTGCATTTTATGATGATCTCGGAAGCGCAATTCTCGACACGATGCTGGGGTTTGAAACCCATAAAATGAATCTAGAACTGGTACCAAAGAAGCTGAGATTTGAAGACGTTTTCAACATCCTTGCCAATTTTAGGCGCCATGGAGAGGTCAACGAAGCATTGGAGTGTTTCTTTAAATTGCTAGGTGATTGGTGGACGCAGTTTAAGTCTCGCAAAACCCAGTCTGAATTGAGCTTTGCAAAGGAACATGTAAGGAAATACGCCATATTGTTCTGAGCTCAACCTGCTCCGATTATTAGCTCTATTGTGTTTGAACCAATCAGCGAAGATATGAACAATAGAATCATGTAGGGTCCACTGTGACAATAAACAAAAGTTTATTGTTATGAGTAGGCCAATGAAGTGAAATAAAGTTGTCTTGACTCCAGAGCAGGCCTAAGATTATCCAGTATCACCTGCCTCTGACAACATTAAACCGTTTGTACATTAACCGATTTATTTAGGCCATAAAGTTTAAGTAGTTTTTTTATATCATATTTAAAACATTTATTATTTTGTGCAACCAAAGATTTAGAAGAAACATTTGGGTTTGTCCCTAAAAATTTGCCAGTGAGGGAGCCTATTTTGTACTATATAAACAACATTAAACCAACAGATCAATAATTCAAGATCCCATCATAAAGTTTTCATGAAGGAAAAGAAGTCTGGCAGCTAAATATATTTTATGAAAAATCAAATCAGGGATTAAGAGTTTTTTGTAAAGCATCAAATGCCAGAATGGAATTTGTGTTTCTTCTATGCTAGCAGCTTCCATAGAAGACTCGATATCAACATTTTGTAAAGTTGCAAAAAAAGAATGCACTAAGCCAAATCTACCCTGGTAGAAATGATAGAATTCATTTTTCCAAAAGAATAACAATTTAATGACGTATACATATATTATTGGTAACATAAAATTTAGTAACTCGTTTCTTCTTTTTTTTACAAATTTAAAAGTTCCTTATTAAAGCCCAAAAATACTACAACAACCCAAAGCCCAAACAACAACTAGATATTTGTAGAACTTGCTTCAATTTTGTCAGTTTATTCAGCAGAAATGGCTATTGGGTGCAGGAACCTAAAATCTTCAATTGTGTAAAATGCTTGCATTCTGATAAAATAAAGGTTGATATATATATATATATAAAATTTTAAATCATTTGTCAAAACACAACAATGTTCAGCCTGCTACGTTTCCAAAGAATATGATTATCTTCCCAGTTGAAGCTAAAAAAATGTTATAGAGATGCAGAAAAGGAACATTTTTTCAGCAATCTGGAGATATTTTTCCTGCTGTAAAAAGCGTGATCCTTAAAATCCATTTATATATATGTACCATATTTGCCATGTACATGACTTACCCTTAATTCCATGTTAAAATTCTAAGAAAATAGTTTTATAAAACTGTTTCTTACTTTGCATAAGATGCACCCCCATTAAGATGGTTTTCCCATTAATTCCTAAATTCACAGTGTTGGATTTCTAACTACTTATTGTCTAATGAGGTCTAGCCCCCCCCCTCAGTTTGGGGATAAAGAGTTCTTGTCAGATTTTTTCTATTTGATTTGGGTGACTTTTTAAAAGTTTTGTCAAATTTCCTGTAAAAATGCTGCTGTTTGAGCTAAGAGTGTGCAGTTATCACAATATTTTGTCTATAATATATATATATATACTTTGTCATTAAAAGAAAACTATAGAAAAGTCAATGTTACCATGTTTAAGAAGCACCCTTAAAGAAATCCGATAGTAGTTGAAAAAATAAGTGTCTTAAACATGGCAAAATACAGTATATATAATATATATATTTATTAAAAATTGTCATCTTTAGAGCTATATATATGTAAATGTTTCATTAAATTGAATTATATGTATATATATATATATATATATAAATGTTTGATCAAATTTTGTAATTTTGTTTTGCAGATAATTCGATATTTCAACATTTTCTCTCCAAAAGCTGGATTTGTGATAGTTCCATGTTTTCGTTACTCAAGTGATAAAGGTGGTGCTAAAGTTATAGTCACAAGAGACTGGTAAGAATCAGTAATTTTATGTAAACAATTTGATTTGCCAGTGTTGTTGTTAAGTTATTTTCATTGGCTAATGTGTAAAAAAGTTTGTAAAACTTGTAAGTGTGTAACAAATAGTTGAAATTTTTGAAAAAAAAATTTAGATGAACATAGTCTAACCCATAACCTACCATCTTGTAGTAACTCTGCTTGGCCAGTTTGGATTCTTTTTTCTTCACATTTGTTCCTTCAAATTCTCACAATACTGCATGTATGCATCTTCAACATCAATCAAGCCTTTCCCGGAAAGGCGCTCGATTGAGCGCGCGCGCCTAGAGCGCACCCAAAAAAAGCCTTAGAGAGCGATTTATAGAGCCCCTCAAACCCTAAAAACAATATTAACACAGAGCAAAATAAATTTTTGGAATTTGTTGAATCAACTTGATCAAGCATAAACAATCTTCCCAACAGACCGCAATATTATGTTTTGCGTAAGATTACCCCTTGAGAAAAAATTCAGCAAATTCAACATTGGGTTTTCGATATCATTTTTAATCTAATAACCCTCTAATAACCATCAAGGACACAGGCCATCAAGCGTATTCTCTGGCAGATTTATTTGATTTTCGAGCAAGCATTAAGCTTCTATTGAAGTATATATTTTTTTCTGTTTTTCTTAATAACTTAAAATCCCCTGTGCAAATCAGCGATCACGTTTTCGTCCAAATTATTGCATTGCTTTTCATTTGCTTTTGCGAGTAGTAGATGTTCTAGCGTTTCTTATAGAATGGATAACATGAAAAAAGGAAACAAAGTTAAATGTTCGATTTAAAGCCATGCGTTTTGATGAAGCAATATGTGAAGCTGAACATAACAGTAGTGATACTGACACTGATAAAAGCTCATCGAATGATGGAAACTTACATATCTAGAAAAATCTGAACAATTTTGCGTCTTTGTTCTATTATATTTCTATATTTATATTAACATAGTGTTTGTTGCATGTTTTGTTATTTCATATTATGGTACTTTCTGGTATCACTGTTGAATTTCATATTTAACATTCTTCCGAAGCTTTTGATATGAAGCTCTCGATCTCCTAAAGCTCTCGAAGGATGCTCTCAAGGAAATTTACTTAGAGGTGCGAAATAGAGCGCTTAGAGTTTCTAAGGGGCTCTTTTTATGGAGCACCTTCATTTTACTTAGAGCAAGGCCTGCATCAATCAGATTATCAAAATATATGCCAGTTTCTATTGTATACCTTTGTTTTGTCACACTGTTCATTTCATTCACCCCTTAACTCACCTTTCAAATCTTGTTTTCTCTGTTCAGAAAGTTAAGTTCAGTTCTTAAATGCTGGTTTCATAGTCTCAAATGTTCAATAGGATGATGGATAAAGATTGAAGTAAATACCCAAAAAAAACATTCCCACTCTCCTAGAGGCCTAATGCATATTGCTGGTATATTGAAATGTAAATTTAAAATGTAGTTTGCCCAATTTTTATATCAAATCAAGCTATTCAAGAATTTCTGTCATATTTGTAAACAAAAAGCAATTTAGCAATCCCTTTATTCAGACCAAGCTATTTGCAAACTTATTTGTAATATTCCAGGGACAAGGGTGAAAAGATTGTTAATTTGGAAGGCTGTATTGCTGAAATGTCAGTAGTGGAGGAAGAAGAATTATTGCGACCTGGTATTAATGATTTCAGCATTATGTTCTCAACACGGAAAAATTGCTCTCAGTTGTGGTTAGGACCTGCAGCCTATATCAATCATGGTACGTATTTGTTACACTAGGTCCCCCAATCTTGAATGAAATTTCTACATCATTTTTTCAAGAGTTTGCCTCAAAAATTTGCCTCAAGTTTACTTAACCCTTAGCACTGAAATGACTGGCCTTTCCATTTTTGGGGCTGTTCAAAATGGTTGCTTTTTTCAAAGCCATTTTTAAGTTTTGTACCACCAAAAGATTGTTTGCAAGGAATATCAAAAATAAGAGTTGGAAGACTATTCCAAAATTTCATCTCTATTGGATTCATATCAACATGAACTGGAATGAACTTTTTGTTTGTAAAATCTTTGCTTGCCATAATGCATTTTAATATTATTCTTACTTATCTTGCCATAATACATGTCAATGCTATTATATTATCACTTTCTTGCAATAATATATGTTGCCAATATTAAAACTTTGCTTGCCATAAACATTCATGAAAATTACTGTTTTAGCAGTCTGTCAAATAGTTCTTGATGCTGCATAAGGATAGCTATTCTAATTGATGATCACATTAAGAATGAAACTCAGAATAGCAACCTAGACTTGTCCTGTTCTATGAAAGCGTATCATTATGTCCATATGCAAACCTTATTTGTTTTTTTTGCAGATTGCCGGCCAAATTCAAAGGTTAGTTTCATGCCAGCAAGATATGGTGAACTTCCTTGTAAAGTGTAGTTGCTTAAAAAGCTGTTAGACTGGTTGCTAAGTGTCTGTCTTTTGTGCTAAGGCTTTTGATTCAATGTCCTATTTCAGCCATTTTTGTTTTATCAAATTATTGGCTAAAGCAGACATTAGTTTATTTTGCCTGGAAATCATTTGTTGCATGTCTATTGAAGTAGGTCAGACATTAGTAGGAATGTTTATTGAGTTAAATTTAAATCAAAACTTTGTTGCAGAATGGTTTCCAAGTTCTCTATATGACATTTAAGGCCAAGTTACACAAAAAAATATTCAATAAGAATGATGATATTATTTTATTACTCTTGCTTGTATTCTGATGAAGAATTTTTCAAAAAATAATCTTATCACCTTGTTATCACATTTATCACATTGTTAGAAAATTTTTGTCAAGAAAGAATAAACTCTCTATGACCTATTTATATGGTGGACGCCCCGTTGTTTCCAGTCTGGGTGCTTGTTTAGGTCTACCTCTGAACAATATCCATTAGCTTTGGAAACCTTCCCAAGAATACAATAGAATGGCACTTTACTTCGTAATAGGGCCTTTATACCTATTTTAGTCACCAAGCAGATCAAAACTTTAGAATGGAAGGAAATGTTTAGCGCTAAAGTTCAAATTACCAAAAAAGTTTATCAAACAGGAAATAGTTTCTTTGCATTAAGAAAAATTTTAACTACCTTAAGTATAAAAATCGTAAACATTTTTATATAAATTTTATGAATTTTTTTTTATTATGTACTAAAGATATTGTTTAGTTGTACTTTTCTTTGTTTATGGTAAAAGGATGAATGATGAAAGCTAAACATTTTAAGCAATTGATGATCCATGATTAATTTTCTTTGTAGTTCATTTCAACGGAGAGAAACAGGGCTTGTGTGAAAGTGCTTCGTAGAATCAAAACTGGAGAAGAAATCACCTGTTTCTATGGGGAAAATTTCTTTGGTGATAGAAACTGTTTATGCGAATGTCACACTTGTGAACGGTAAGTTGAATGCGCCATCAAAGCTTGCCTCACAGCTTACATCATGGTTGATTCATATTTTATTATTACACACAAAGACAATGTCAATGCACATCAGCAAAGTAATATATTTTATTAATTACACTTAATATATTTTTAAATTAATATATGTATTTTTGAATATAGTCAAATACAATATAGTATATCACTTCTATACTGACACCCACCCATTGTCTTTGGGCGCTTTTCTCAAACAAGAAGCTCCTGATGACACCAGGCTGTCTGACAATGCACAGTGCAATCTGACTGTAGCTGGTATTACAATGTTTTTTCTTGGTTTTTTGGATGCAGCGCTTGATTTTTTCGGTATAGGATCAACAATCAGTACATCCTGGTTATTATCCTATTGCACCAAATTTGGAAAAATTTCTTCATTGGGAGGATTCTTATAAAGACATTCTTGTGTTTTACACGGAAACGAGATTTTAACATGAGATGGAGACCAAGCGTCGACCTGATAGTCATAAATCAGCATGATTAATACTCATAAATTAGTATGATCAATTATTTCAAGTAAAGGGTTAGGGTTGGGGTTTTGTTTGGGGCAAACTTATTACGTAAACAGGTCGAGCAGTATGGAAACTAGACAGCTTCCCCTAATACGCCCTTTTAATATTGATGTATTTAGATACTTCCCGGAAGGGTCGACACGTACAAAGCCACTGCGTCTATTTTGATTTAAAACGAGACTTTAGGATGAAATAGAGGCTGGAGACTCCCAACCTGCCCGTATTACATCGATTTTCAGAATCAGCGACCCAAAATACTCGAACCTTTATTGGTGGCATGTGGTACAATATTTGCATAACAAAGAGCCCTGCATACTTGTGCGGCATGAGCGACCTGCTTAAAAATCATCCTGTTAACGGTCTAGGATGGTCTTTGAATTTGTTCTATATCGAATTGTATCGTAGCGTTGGGGATGAGATCGAGCAATGTCGTTCCTGTGTTTATTGTGCAAAGAGAGTTTAGTTTATTAACTGTAAGGAGGTAAATAAAAGATTATGGTAAAAAAGATTGCCTAATTTTAATGACTGAAGACGAAAACTCAATTCTGAAAGTCTGACGGTCTTCTGTGCGACCTGTGCGACACCCTGTATCCGCCCTCACGTGATGCTTACCATAAAAAGGGCATTACCCGCGAGTTACAGTTATATGTAACCTACCTTTGCAATGTTTTCATCACTTGTAAGAGTTGGCACTGAAGCTTTTTGTCTGTTTTTCGCCTGTCTGTTTTTCAGCATAATTTGACCACAGGGAAGATTTTAAGACGTTTGTTCTTTGTTTGGAGTTCTCTTTATTGATGGGTTCGCCGTAGTCGTGAAGTTGTATAAAACTGTAACCACAGAAAAGTTTGTGGGACAGAGCTCATAATCAATTGTGTGAAAGTCTCTGTTATGTATCAGAATTTAATCTATTTTTACCAGAACTTTTGTGAATCCAAAAAGTCCTTGTGCTAAAAGTGTTCATTGCTTTTCGCAAGACTTTATCTTGTTCAAATTTGTGCATATCACAATATTATATAAATATAATGTTGTTTTCATTATGGTAAATACGAATAGCAAAGAACCTTTGAATTTTTACACAGAAGAGGCACTGGTGCATTTGAGACTAAAGGTAACAATGAAAATGATGATATTGGAAATGAAAATAAAGGTGATAAAGATAAGGAGGAGAAAAAATATAGACTAAGAGAAACAGACAAACGCTTGTCAAGAGTAGCAAAACTTTCTGATGGTGAGTTTTTCTTGATTTTGTCTTGTTTTATTTTAACATTTTCGCCCTTGGAATCCTTTCCTTTTATAATTAATTCTGCTCTTTGTGTGTCGCTGATGAATACAGCTAGAAATAAAAACTTTGTCGTTTTTTAGAAGAATTATTCAATTCCGTAGGTTTTAATTCAACAGAGTCGAGTTACATTATACTGTATTTAATTCAGCAGAGTCAAGTCTAATACCTGAGTCATTAAAGATAAAGCACTGTAGGGACTCCTTTTGTTGTGAAGTTACTTTGGGGCTCAAATGTCAATATTGCTCGGTTCCAAAGTACAGCTTTGTACCAGCTGTACCAGGTTCCAAAGTACAGCTTTGGTGCGAGGATTGCTCAGTTGTTAGAGGCGCCGACTACAGACCCAAGGGTCCGTGGTTCGAGTCCCTGGCATGACCAAACTTTCACCCAGAGTGGGGAGAGTCACCAGCTCTCTGTAATTCCAGGCGTAGGAATCACGAGGTTTAGTCACATCGAGAGGAAGGACCAGGACACTGCTCGATAAGCATAGCTTCTCAGTGTCCTAAAAACTACCTTCGGATGCTAGGTAGCAATAAATACAATACAAATACATCTTTGTGCCTATGTTTCATTCAGCAATAAGCTTCATTCGTAATATCGGGACTAAGACACACTGTCACCGAGAACAGCATATGTTCACGTTTTCAAGGCGTAAAACACACAATATCTTCATAGCGGTGTCACAAGGACGTCGGACACCCGGCGTTTATTAACAAAAGGCTGTTTTTTCGTCGGTTTTTCTCAGAATCAATACACGACCAGCGTGCTTCCTCGAGGAATGAGCGAAAAAAACAAAAAAGATTGAAAAAATGAATGATAACACGAATTGGTTCTATTTCTTTGTTATTTGAATACAGATAAAAATTTAAATCTTCTTTTTATGTTCAGACTAAGCCGATTGGTTTCATTTAACGATTGGTTGGTTTCAGTTTCGTATTGAGATGTTTTATGTGTACCATGTTTAACAAGAATCAATGAACAAGAAATTTTGTTAGTCTGCAAAAATAAAGCATTTTCAAGATATGCTAAAATGTTTCGTTAGATAGACAGTGGTCAGAAATTTTTTCCCAGCAGCCTGACTAAGATTTTTTATAAGAACCAGTAAATTAAAGTTATGGCTAGCTTTTCTTGATTTTTCCAAACTTTGAAACTTTTGTTCTGAATTTGTTCTTAAAATGTGAAGTTTTCAGCAGCGGAATCGCTGTCCAGGCCCCATTTGCCAACAAATGAGTCAGGCATCCTTTATTTGCCACAAAGTTTGAAAATTCACAGACAAAACACCCCTAGATGGGACAAAAACCCTTCGTTGTTGAGATGGGAAAAAACCCTTCGTTGTTGAGATGGGGTTTTTAAGTGGTCTCGGGACTTTGTTCAAAAGTGAAATTTTACAACTTTTGACCAATTTTGAGACTCGTGTCCTTATAACCAGACTGTATACCACGGTCTGATATATCATATATTGTGCTTATTCAAATTCTCGTGATAAGAATATAACCAAACTTCTGTAGCTGCCTTGGCAAAATTTTAATGGGTTTTGTGATCTTGTCTGTGGCTGTAAAACCACAGAAAAATCTTGTGATTCATAAATGCCTCACTTTTGAAATGTAGCAGGCTCCTCACACGATCTCGTATTTCACGGACATAGACATAATTCATCCATCGGGTAAACGATACAGTGGACTCCGGTTCTAGCCAGTTCGCCTAAAGTCACACTACAGTTTACAGGCACATAAAATTTAGCCCCTAAAATATTCATTTTAGTCACGTTTGCGGTCATACTGTCAAAGTATTTTAAGCCTACATTTGGTGTGCTTTTAACCAGAGTCTACTATAACTTCATTTACCAACCTTCGCCAAGTAGGTGTAAGACAGAGGGGGCGTTGTACTCTGGATATTGCCAGTGACATTCGTTGATAAGTTAAAAGGTATTATTTGAGTGCAATTAAAAGGATCTAGGCCTATCAAAAGTTTACAATACAGCAAGCCAGTTTTGACATCAAGGAGCGTATAGAGAAGAGCCTGGGTGCCATTGCTTTTGTCAAAAAGTGGGTATATAATTCTTCATGTTGGTCATATCTGCTTTGGAAAACTAATTATTGTTTAACAAATGGATGATCTCAGTTAGAGGTAGGTTAGCCCCCCCCCCTTTGTCTTCTCCCAAAGTATTATAATATTCACTGTTTCAATCAGTGACGGAAATTATGGACTTGGGACAGGGGTAACTGCCTCACCCCCAATTCAACATGACTCGGGAAATTTACATCCATAATTGGGTATTTTTGTGTGGGAAATAGAAGAGAAAAGGTAGCTCTAATAAGAAATATGGCAAGTTAATTGTGCTTGACCCAGTACTAAAAAAGCTTGATTGCTCACTTTTTTTATGAGAATATTATTTATAAGAATATTTAGGCCCAGAATCATTTTTAAGAATATAATAAGAATGTTGCTCAGCCGTCTCCTTTCTCAGCAGTTGCCTGTTTTGCGATGTTTATAACAGAAACTCTCAGGCCATATCACGTGTTTTAAAATACGTTTAGAATCGGGCGATGTTTCCCTAAAACCATACCATATTTGGAAAAGATAAGAATACTTTAAGAATATAGTCAGGCTCAAAACGAAAAATTTTTAAGAATATCGAAGCTGCAGCAAAATTAAAGTGTTGTAAAAGATGAGTGTAACGCGGGTCTTAAACCCCATTCTCAGTATAAACCACTTTATTTAGACGCATCAGGACCGTAGCTACTATTGTTCTAAGGGGGAGGGGGGTCATACCCCCAAAAATTATGAAAATCTGTTGTTACCATTTGTTTCAAATGAGCATTTCCTTTGTTCCTATTTTTCTTAGCAATAGCCCCCCTCCCCCAATAATTCTTTCCTTCCTAAGGCACTGCGCATAAATAGTCGCTAATTGGAATCAGTGGACACCTTCATGTCACTGCTTTCGAGCTTACTCAAGTGAAAGTGATAGCGTTTGACACTGATCAGCTGTGTACAAAGGTTGAGGGCTTGCCGGTGGGATGCTAAGCAACTCCAACATACTTGAAAGTTCTGTGGAATTAAAAAAAGATATATTGAAATTCCTTGTAAATCCCTGTCTGTTACACATGAAACAATTCACGTCTGACCTTACTGGAAGTTAAAGGAGGGTTGTTTCTTGAGATTTGAAGTTGGCTGACTGACCACATTAACTTGAGCATGCGCGTGAATCGTTACATGAAGTAACTCTATGTTTCACAGAAGCTTGGAAGTTGGCTATGGATATTGGAATTCAAAACACGTGGGAATGAAATGAGATTTGTTACATTCGATTACGTGGTTAGCTTATCTTTAATCGGCAGACAGATCGCAAGGATTTATTTAGGATAATTTTTCTTTCTAACGAAAACCCGTTCTACAAGTACCACATGAATTTCATAAAATGACTTAAACATGATCACAAATGACTTAAACAGTCGGGAAATAGGCTTTTTTACAAGCAAGTTCTTTAATTTATAGGTTATTGAATCTTTAGCTGACACAAGCCATGATCAGTTACGTGTTGTGAAAGTACACAAAATGTTTTGTACTCAAAAAGAGACTCATGTATGTACCAACTTAAAAAATCGAGGGCCCTCATTTAACAAAATTGTTTTAAGAATTATTTTCGTTGTTTATCGAAGCCTTTTCATTTCCTTTTAGATTTATCCCCCGAAAACACAGAAGAACAGATGCCATCTCTCTGCAAGCCTTTTGAACTAGAAGATAACATATTCGTCAGGTTAGAACGTGTTATCAATGCAAGTAAGTATCTTTGCCCTCTCAATAATGAACTCAACTTTCCTGTTGACGGACCATTTAATAGCGAGGCGACTGCGAACAACGATCATAGATATTTCAAGGAAATTGAAAGCGATCCTTGTGAAATACCAAGAAAGAGACGCAAAAAGGAGGCGCTTTTAGAAAAACTTCCCGGCCTAAAGACTCTCAGATACTTTGAGTTGTTGCTTATTGATCGTGTGAAGCCAGTCAAAGCTCCTACCGTGAAACCAGCGAAAAGTCGATCAAAAGTTAAGGTAGACCCGGTCGCGGGAAAACCTGTAACTGGACGCGTTAAATACGACCGGCGAATAAAGCGCACCGGTAAAACTGTATCCGATTCTACTGAAAAATTAGCTATGGACGTACTTAAAAATCATAAAGAGAAAGAAATGGTTTTGGGGGCCAGCCGCGATACCAAACGATCTGCTAGGATCCGCGTTCACGACGTGGAAATAGGCGACGGCCTAGGTATTTACAAAGTCACGTCACACGGGTCTGGACTAAAGATCAGAATGCAGCGTAAACGAACACTGTCTAACGATTCCAGTGTCAACAGCGAGCAATTCGACGACAGCTGCGACTCGGATGTCCCGTCGACGGAATCATCTGATAGCTTTTCTTCCAGTCAAGATTCGTCGGTAAAACACGTGGAGAAATATTCATCGCGAAGCCGCCGTATTCAACGAAGACGATGCCCGTGTTGCCGGTAGGACACGTTGAGACGGATCATTGTATTGGTAGTTTCACTGCATTGTTCTGGATGGGATCGTGTAGTGCTCTAGTCATCAACTGTATTATATATACTGCACAGCTCTGAATAATCGTGGAATTATGTTGTTTCTTTCTAAGAGAGTAAGCACAGTACACAGATATCCTGTGATCGAATTATTATTATTATTATTATTATTAGTCTGTAGGCATATCTCACAAGTGATTTTTGTAAGGTGTCAGCAAACCGCGCGGTGCAATGCCGCGTGATAACATGTTAAAGAAGCTTTAAGTCCTGGTTTAATTCGGACAGGATCTGCTGACTCAGTTATATCTTGTCTGAATCATAATTACAGTTCCGAATTTCGTTTTTTTCCTTTGCTCTCGATGTTTTATTTTTATTTATTAGTTTTGAAACAGTTGACAAAAATAACGATAGTTCAAGGATTAAACGTCACTTTTCAACAGAGGGATATTTTTCTGGTCTCCAAAGGACCTTCCAATTTCACCATCACCTTCCTCCTCTCATCTTTTTAGCTATTGAGAAGTTTATGTATTTTTCAAACCTTCCTGTTTACCTCACTCCTTCGTTCCTTAGGGCTTTTTGGAAAACATCTTGTCAACTTAAGATGCATACCGTAAATGACCAACAAAGCGCATAGGTCCGGGGTAAGTGCCCCCTTTGGCCACAAGTTTTCATAGGACCCAGCCACAAATACCGCAAATCCTCGACTAAACTCTCCCCCCCCCCACCCTCAAAAAAGCACCTACCTAAAAGTTCATTCTCGCAAGTAAGCCCCTTTTCTAATATGCCCCCATGGGCCCTTATTCCAGGGGAACTTCAGCAGCTTACTTGCTTCCACTCGAGTTATCAGGGGTTCGATGTATCGGAATTTTTGCTGTATAAATACCTATCATTTAGAATAATTTTCCTTATGAAGACCACAGAAGTCAATAAGCACCCAGGACTCGAATAAGCGCCTGCCCTAACTGCTTGCAAATTAATTATGGTCAATTACGGTAAGCAAACTTCACTATCTGATTCATTGTCTTAAATGATAAAGAAGGTATTCCCATGTAAATTCAAAGAAACATGTATTAAAATTCTCACATTATGTTGTGTTTTTATAAGTTTTATTTCTGACGATACTTGGTTTTTCCGGCATTTGATTGAGCATGACTGTCACCTGCTAATTAGAACAGAACACGAATTTTTTTGAGTGCACCAACATAAAAATAAAGATCGGAATTTAATCTGCGTCATAGACCTTCGCTCTGTCGTCGGAATGAAATTTTTTTTTTCGGAGGGCTGCTTATTCAGTTACCTCCCCCCCCTCCCCATTCTGTATTTTGTTTCTATAAACGAAATAGAACACAGCCTTGCAGCCATTGAAGGCAATGATTCAAGTGCTGCAGCCCCTCGCTTGTTTCTGAGTCAAGTTAACAGTTAACAAGTTACATAAAAGCAAAGAGTCAAGTTAACAAGGTATGTATGCAAAATTTTCTCATGACTGCGACCTGTTTACACGTCATGAGACCCTGTGTGTATAAGACTGCTCTCAAATGGACCTGCTCTTAGACAAGTAGGATTCCGTGTTTTGCTTCACTTTGCCTCTTAGAACCGATTTGGGGCAGCTCTATACTTTTGAGATCTTTCATACTTTATACAGGACACACTGCAAAGCCCCCATGCCCCTGAAGGGTCTGTTCTTATTTTGACTGATACTGATGTAAACAGGTTCTGTACCTGTTTCGCCCTTTCAGTGTGAAGGGGACGCCAGTGGGGTCTGAGATTAGGTACTTTTATCACCGAGGCGTTAATACAATTTCTGGCTGAGAGTCGTGTGTGAAATGTACTGTTCGGAAAAGAAATGTAAAGAAAGAATTCTTTCATGGTACGAAATTTGAAAATAACTTTTAAGAAACAGCAAAAGTCAATACTAAGCTTTTCATGTCACACTTCACAAAGTATTAAACGTCAAGGATAACAATCTAAGATGTTATTAGAAAAGTAAGTTTGTTAAAGAACATATTCGGTCATTTCCAGATATTATATACTCTCAAGACTGTCAGGCGAAAAGATTTGGTGTGTCTCATAATGTTTGCATTTTACAAATGTAATTGTAATATAATAAGCGAAACACTTCTCGACTTTATGTTTTTGTACTCTCTTGTGAAGAAATGAATCCTTGATGTTCTAACTAGCGCCTGCTATATTCTCAAAGTTAAATTACTGCCTTAAAGTTAAATTTTTTTATTTTGTAAGTTTGCTATATTCTGCAGCCGACTTTTCTTGTAATTTCAGAAAACAATTGACCAGCTAGATCCGAACTTCTTATCGTCTCTAATTCTCTTTCTGGACGTTTTTAGGATTTGCACATTTGCCGACGCTATTTCTAGAATCCCGCCACAGCAGTAAAAGTTATTCTAGCAATGTCAAAATGCTATTTTTCTTATTTATCGTCCTTATACTGCCGTGTGTCTTGCATGTACGATCGTTAACATTGCTTATAAAATGCTAATATCTGTGGTTTGATTGGTTCATACCTTATTGATTGGTTTAGACTAAGCTACGTCACTCATGAAGCATGTTACTTTTAAGAACCATAGAAATAGGATATATTGCCTAAACATTGATTGCTTCATTTATATCTGTATTCAGACCGCCTTTTTTTCTTTTCTTTATCTATAATTTTTATATTGATAAGCATTTTGTTTTTGGCCGCCAAGTTTCCTGAAGTACATGATAAACATGCGTTCTCTGTTTGCTGTTGAATGGTTGCCCACGTAAATAACGTTGCATATTCAAACTATGTTCAATAGAGGACAGGTTATTCTGCAGAAGCCCATATTGTTTTTTGATGGTTATCTGCTGTTATGAATCTGGTCTATAAATCTATTAATACCTGTCCGCTGTCGTCAATAAATAGGAAACTTTCAGTTATTTTTATTGTTGAGTACGGCTTATCGTTAATCTCATTTGTACCAGAGAAAAGGTAAAATTATTTCGGGCTGACGTAACGCGACCGTCGCGGACACCGCGGGAATATGGATGGGAGTATCTACGTTTGATTAGAACGTGGACATGAATTGCACGGACTTTCAAAAAAGAATACTTTAATTTCTGAGAAAACCACACTAATAACGCATTATTGCAATGCCATGAAAAGAAATTATTTATCTTCATTTTCTGTGGAATTACCAAATTAGAATGAAGATCCACCCAACCGCGTTTTAGTATTCGGTGTAAACAAACTCTTGAGAGGGCGCATAGAAATAGCGTGCATTACTCCCTTGCTTATTTCTCAGGCATTTTTTACAGTCCCAAAATGTCTTCGCTGCTTTTATTAAACGTTTTCCATGGTCATGTTGATTTGTTTTGTAAGCAGTTTAAATCGTCGCAGCACAGACTCAGTTGTTGTGCAAAGTAGATTCTACCCGCCCTACAATTTCTCCTTTGAGTTACAGCGGATTTGATAGATTCGTTTTTGTACTCATTATGATACTCACCGTGACCACTAAAGTCTATCGTGCAGGAAAGCAAGATCGGCTGGTTTAGAAGAGAGGGGCTTTGTTCACATAAAGAGGAGGACATTAGCCTGTTGTTTAAAGAAATGTAAGGTCACTATAGCCTGCGCGCAGACTCAACTGGTTTTCCCAGAGATGAATCTAGTTGATTGGAAATTAGTTGATTGGAAATTTAGTTGATTGGAAAATTCAGTGTTTTTCTCCCAGTTGAAAAAACCTTTTCTCCCCCGTCAGCTGTCTACTGGGACGAGGGGCGATTCACTCTTGCAAATAGTGTACGAGATTTTGCCTAAAACAAAAGGATTTTTAGGTAAAACAATATGATTTTCACAAAAGGTGTACGAGATTTTTATAGAGTGATTTGCCCCTCGTACTGGGAGACAAACCCTAAACTTTCCATTCAATTAGATTCATCTCTGGGAAACCAGTCGAGTCTGCGCGCAGGCTAAAGTCACTGGGGCTAGAGGGGCAATTGCCCCCTAGTTAGTATGTTAAAAACAGCCCCGTCATAATGTCAAGTTTCTATTTCAAGAGGGTTTTGTTTGACGGGGGGTTTATAGAAGCGGCCTAAATAGGAGGTAGAAATTTTAACGTAGATTTGATCTGTTTTTGGGAAAGGCTTTTAGTTCTGTGCTTTTAGTCTGCTAGCTAAACCTCTCTCTCTTATTAACTGATTAACTGATGAGTTCACTTATTATGCACACTAGCTGCTTGAAGCAAGACTGCAAAACGTTGGCCGGGTACCAGGGCCTCAAAGGGAAATTGCGAAGGCATGCTCTTCCCTGTCTTTCCCGCTCTCCTTCGTAATTTTCGCAGTGCATTCTTTTTTTATATGAAACAGTAAATCTAAGTTCATACTGATTAGTGAGTAAGACAACCACATTTGCCTACAAGTTTGGAAATTCACTGAAAAAAGCACCCACACATGGCTAAAAATTCTCGTTTTGTGACGAATTGTTCCTTAAAATCATACTTTACAGTAGCTCAGCCTCAACTTGTTCTTAATTTGTTCTTAACTTTTGACCAATTTTGAGGCTCGTGTCCTGATAAAATTGTTCTTATAAAAATAGTGTAAAGTTTATTCTGAAAATTGAACTCGTCAGCCACAAAACGCAGTAAAATACACAGATAGGACATTGCAATTGTGTCTGTAGTTGCATTATATAACAAAATGAATTTGCAATTTCGAAAACCAGTGCCACGAAACTAAGAGAAAAACGAAGCCAAGACAACAAGCCATCCTGTTTCGGTCTTTCTTCTCCTTCTTTATACGAAAAGTTTTTTCTGATACGATTGTTATTTACACACCTATTATGAGTATGGCAAAAAATTTTATAAGAGTATTGAGGCGCGAAAATTGGTGAAATCTAAGAGTTAATAAAGAATAATACTCCATCCACAGTCCTGTTCAACCTTTATTCATCTGAGTTTTTCGAGTCAACAAGGCAGAGACAGGCCTTACTTTCATGTTAAAAGTTTGCGGTACACACGTCAAGCCTATATTGTGCTAGTTAGTATGATTTCAATCCTAAAATCGTTTATAATGATGAAAGCAGTGCGCGCAGACTCGACTGGTTTTCCGACAGACGAGTTTAGTTGAAACTAAATGTACCTGAAACTAAATTGATTTGAATGGAAAGATTTAGGATTTGTCTCTAATGGGACAGCGGGGAGCTGCCACGTTGCCCTCGCAAAATTAAGCAATCTCTTTACACTCTTTTTTGAAAATAGTGGCGGATTGAAGGAGGGGGGGCAACTGGGGGGGGGCAGTTGCCCCTACCTTGACGAGTTGAAGCAAGTATGGCGCCCCTTTTTTGGAAATTGTGCGCCCCTTTTGAAGAATGAGAATCAGGTGAAAAAGTTTCTGAGACCGATAGGTTAATTTGCTTCAAGGATTACTTCAAAGTTATGTTGTTTATTACGAAAATGGATCTGAAATTGTTGTATACTGTCGTCAATTTTTGAAAATTTTTCAGCGCCCCCACTACAAACTGCCCCTCCTTCAAGTTTGCTCTGGACTCGCCCCTGTTTGAGAATATTGTTTATAAAAATATTCAGGCTCAGAAAATGTTTATAAAATATTTTGAGAATGTTGCTCAGTCTCAGCTCGCATATTTCTGTCTCATTGACAGCCGTTTCCTATTTTGCAATTTTGCAATGTTCATAAAAGAGCATCGCAGAACTGACACATCACGTTTTTATTCAAGAGCGTGGTTTTTATTCAAGAGCGAGCAAAGTTCTGCTAAAACCATATCATATTTTAAAACTAGAATACTTCAGGCTCAAAAAGAAAATTTTCTTAAGAATATCGTGGCTCTGAAAAATCTTTCAATTATTCCTATTAAAAAAAGAGTTTATTTTGCTATTGTTTTGCCGTTTTTCTTGGCGTTTTGCCGTTACAAATCTCCTTTACGAAGATCGCCATTTCCTCGGGTTTAAAGGTCTGGCAATCATTTCAAAATGTGCATTTTGGTTTGCAAGTTCCTGGTTCATGATTGACGTTTAAGCTAGACTTCCCGGCGATACCTTTGTCAATTCGTGAGAAGTGTCCTTCAATTCGGTCAATATTTAACAGAAAGGAACAAAATTTATTTGGATCCACTGCGAAACCAAATTAAGAAAGTTTGCAAAGCTGTAAACCAGATAAAGTTTATTATATTGACAGTGTCAATCCAAAAATTTAGTTTACAATCGAAGAAGTTATAGAGGTTTGAAGGTGAGAAAATTGTTTCGCGTTTGCGCAGATTGGGGCAAAACTCGAGCGCGGTCAACGATTAACGGCATCGCTGCGATAACGGATATTGACAAAAAAAATTTCGGTTGAACGAATGTTGGAGAAAATGGCGCACATAGGCGGATATCGGACCCCCTATAATGAAACCATGAGAAACTTTCTCGGAAAATTTATATGGAGTTTTAGATAAGATTCGCAAAAGTTACTTCATAAATATTTTACACTTTTTTTATAAGAACAATTTTATAAGAACACGAGCCTCAAATTGGTCAAAATTAAGAACAAGCTGAGGCTGAGCTAGTGTAAAATGCAATTTTGAACAACGTTTCATCTCAAAAACCAGGATTTTTAGCCATGTGAGGGTATTTTTTCGGTGAATATCCACAATTTGTCGGCAAATAAAGGTTGTCTCACTCACTTTATTGGAAAATGAGGCCTGAACACCTCCCTAGAGCGAAAAAGCTAGCAATCGCACTGCTTACACCCTATTAATTTAAGAACAAATTAAGAATAGTCCAGCCTTAGATTTTCAAAAAAACTAAGAACAGTCAGCCTGTATGTAATTTACTGGTTTTTATACAATAAAGAGTTTATCTAAAGAAGTAGAAAGAAAAAGGGGCGCTTCAGATTGAATTGTTCTGGATTTTAAGTTATTAGGGTGCTGGTTAAAGAAATCTAAACACGGGAAGAACTTTTATTGGAAAATAACATTAGATGTGTAAAATGCAAGAATTATTTTCAATAACATTAGCAAAAGTTATTTCTATAACATAAGAGAAATATCCTTGATTAAAAATGTTCTTACAGATGTTTTTTCTGGCCATTACAAAGCGTTTGTACACAACAGTGCACAAAATCATGTTTTACAGTACCTAACCCTCAACTTTTTTTAACTTGTTCTTATTTTTTGGAACTTTTTGAAACTCGTGTTGTCTTTATAAATCGATTGTAGATGAGAATATATAACTAGGAATTATCATTTTTTTGAGGGTACATCATATTGAAATCAAATTGTAAATAATTTATCATATTTTCGTTGTTTTTACGCATCATTGTAAAAAATTAATCATTTTTGTGCATCATTGTTTCCCAATGCCCACATAGCAGGTTCTGCATCCATTTTGTTTATGAGCATTTCATGTCAGATATTCCTGTCAAACTCCAGAATAGAAATGGTTAATTATTCATGTTTGAGTAAAGCACTGTAATGAAGTCAAAAAAAAGTTTATCGTATTGGGCTGAATTCAAAATATTCGATTTTTGTAACTTTTCTGATTGCGTCCCGATAATTTTATGTTGAAGATAGAAATTGCTTAAAGAAAATGTTTCTTTTTCTTGAACACAAAAAATTTTTCTTTCCAGCCAAATTTCATAAATATGACAGAGAATCTTTCTACCCAAAATTAATCCACTGTACTTTTTAGCACTGGAATTTTTTGTACTCAATGTATTCAATTCAACTCAACTTTTTTCGTATCACGCAACCTAAATTCCCCGAAGCAATCCAATAACAGTAGAGCCTAAAGGTCTGTTAGGCCGTTATGATAAGAATTATTTAACACAAAAAATGTATTGATTTGAAATATGTGCAATTTAAATAGCAATTCTAATTATACAGGACCATGAAAGAAGGTTTTGATTTAATTTTATGATGATGATCATGATGATGATTATGACAATAACGCAGCCTCGCAACATGTCTTCCTCTAGAGACCTGTAGGCAATTCGAAATTGCTTGACGTAATCGCTTTTTGAAGGTTTCTTTCTTAGCAGGTGGTTCCCGATTTTGAAGATGTTTGTGGGGAATTTCAGCTTGAATGGAATTAATTTTTCAAAGTTCAATCACGGAAAGCTGTTGTAATTTACCGGCGCGTAGCCCCGTGCGAAGAGTAACGAGGCTCCCCTTGCCAAACTGATCTTGTTTCATTTTCATTTTCTACACAAGATTTTTCGAGATTTTCCAAGTTCATTTTCCGTGTTTTGTCAAGTTCAGTGAGGGGGTAATTGCCCTCCAGCCCCCGTTATTTTTCCTCCAGTGGTGGTATGCTAAGGTCGTGCGTTATGCATTATGCAAAGAAAACCAGCCCCCTTCAATCAAAGTATGAATGCTAAGTCCTTGATGAAGAAATCTTATGAAGATCAAATTTCATTTTCGCGTAAGGAAAGTTCAAACAGTAAACAGAAATTCGATACATTAATCTGAATTTCAAGGATTGCTTATCTGTGTAGGGAGGGATGATTTAAACTTGACTGCAAATTATCCTCAACAAGTCTAGCTTTTGTCTCGGTGAACCAAACATGCCCTAACATGATTTTTAAAGAATGCAATTTTCTATCCTCTGATAATCCATCTGGATACTAAACTTTGTACAGACTATTGGGTCAAAGCTACCGTTCACTTTTGTCAGTGTATATTGCCAGTTTATTTGTTTTGGGTGCTATGCTTTCATTTAAAGCTATATTCTGCAAAGATTCACTAATCGTCAACCTGTATCAGGTGTGATAGCACATGCAGTTATGGCTGTCTCTTGCTGGAAAATTAAAATCTAAAGCTAAGGAGGGCATGGGCATAAGCATAGAAGACATAGGGGCAGGGAGGGCGGGTGAACCCCCTGCCCCCAATCAAGTGCAATTGATCGCATTCCTTTCAGACTCTCCATCCCTCGAGTGAGCTTCGAGTAAAAAATGCAAAAATCAGACTCTTTAATGTTCAAAAAGTATTTTGACAGTATCCCGTTTGTTGCTTCTTATAAATTATCAAGTAAATGGGGGGCACCTTTTCAAGGAAAGTAGATGGCCAGTTTTCGCTGTCTTAGAAAATGGGTGTGGTCAAGCTGCCATCGGGTTGCATTATTGTCTATAGATGGCATGGCTTACACGCATTATTTTGGTCCTAGATTTGTAAGTTGTTTTCAGGTCGGGATTTGATTTTACTGTTTTATCATATGACTGCGATAGATCAAACCAAAGTAGCTCTGCAGGGCATTGTGGTCATTTTCGACGCGTTGTGTTACCGTCTACAACGGTTGGTGTTGACTAGGCCAAATATCATCGAGTCGCTGATATTTTGATTGAATAAAAGGCAAACATAGCTTCTTTTTGTTGCATTTGTTGCTGGTAATATCGATAATTCAATTTCAGTGGAATGCTGTTTGGGATAAGCCAAGCATCAATATATGTGGTTTCTTTTGTCAATTTCTGAGAAATTGTTGGCTTAATTTCGGGCAATGACGTCAACTGGTTTGCGTGGGCGGAACTCACTTCATTTCTCGTTTTTATTGTCGGCTGCCGACGAAATCTTCAGAAACCCCTCGGCCTCTGCCGATTACTTTCCGTTAAACGAGATTGGCGGTCGCTTTGAAAACTTCGTTGAAAAGGACTTCCTTCCTTATCCTTGAATAGTGAAATTTGGAATACATTCCTTTTCTTTTATATGAATACTATTTATAAGAATATTTAGGCTCAGAATCATCTAATTACTTAGAATATTGTAAGAACATTGCTTAGTCTCAGGTCGCATATCTGTGTCACATTTTCAGCAGTTGCCTTGCCTGTTCTGCAATGTTCGTAAAAGGGAATCGCTGAAATGACATATCTCGCTTTTACAAAAAGTGTTGTTATTATTCAAGAGCGGACGATCTTCTCCCAAAACCATATACATAAGATTTGAAAAGATAGGTATGTTTTAAGAATTTATTCAAGCTCAAAACGAAAGTTTCTTAGGAATATCAAGGGGGCTATAGCCCCTCAATCATTTCCATTATGTGCTTAAAACCATGCTCTCAATTTTCAGCATGTTTAGCCCCCCAAAACGTTTTAGCCCCTCGATCCGTAATATGCCCCGCGGTCATTGTAATCGAGAGGAGGGGACTGTGCCTCCTAGCCGCTACCCTGTAGTAGCTGAGCCCCCTTAATCTTGCTTTTAGGACATCGTTAATGATTTTTCAGGAGAAGGAAGTTATTGATTTGTAGACACTGTCTACGTTTAAATGTATGCTTTACATTTTAAAATAATGTCATCGCGTTGTAAACGGAAATCCTGCTTGTCAAATATAAAACAGGCAATAAATGTCAAAATCTCAATTGACAAAAACCTGGTACATTACTCTTTTCCTAAAATACAAATTGAATAAAAAATTTTTAACAGTGCTGTAGGGAATTGGAACGAGTTCGAACGTAAATTTTCCCTCTTCGTATCTATATTTTGTTTATGCTAACATTTTAGTGTTCTCTTCCTTTCTGTCTAAACTTCCTTTTGGAATTTTTCTCCGAAAAAATTTAGTGCTGTGATTTATGGCCTTTACACAGAGCACAATTTACCCAAAGCGCTCAAAAGTTTCCTTTTACGTATATGGGATGGTAAATACGGTTTTATGTTTTATGAATTTTTGTTTATCAAAATATTTAAAAAATAAATATCATATCAATTTGTATTTTGAGTGCCATTAGATTTCATTGTAACTTTTGTAACTAGTTAATTAAAATATTAACTAGTTAAATCTTATGTCACTCGATTTCCGTTTCTTATTTAATTCTCGTTGTATGGTGTTGACCCTCGTAATTTTGCGTTTCTCGTAATTCAACTTTCTAGCAAAGGGCCTTTCGTTTTTTAGTGAATGATCGTACTTTAACAGGGGATTTTCCTTTCCAAAGAGATATACTTCGTTAACTGTTTTGTTGGAGAAACATTAAAGCGAAACAAGTAATTTCCGAATGAATGGTGTTCTCCGGAAATCCCCTGGCCGAAGCGGCGACAAATTCTTCGGCGAAGAGTGAGGTCATTGGCCGACGGAAAGAAATATTATGCAAATTAGGAAACGTTACTATTCTCGGTGCACCGAAAACTTCACTCACTTTAACTTGGCAAGTTGCAGAGAGAGGACGTCAACGAAAATTGTCGAAAGCAATCAGCAGAAAAGAGTTTAAAAGCGATTTGATCGTCTTGAAGAATCCAAAAAGTCGCAAAGTCAATTGCAGCAAGATATTTCTCAAGGTTTGTTCGTTATTATTTTAATGTACGCTTTTGTCGTTTTGTAGCGAAAGTTGTCTTCAACCTTGCAGTGCAGGCTTCTATTGTCTTTTTGCTTGCAGTTTATGATGAAGCTGTTAGGACTTCTTTGAAATAAATGCTGAAAATTCCATGTTTATCTCTTTTTGAAGATGTTTTAGTTTTTATCTTGAGCTTTCAAGATTGAGAAAACCGCCAGGCAAAATTCGAAACGTTTCTCACAAACCGCATGCTCGCACGCGCCTAGTTGTCGACGTAGCCCAACCCTGTTCCTACAAGATCGTTATAATTTTATTAAACCTGCCATGATTTCGTCAATGCTCAGGGATTTTTTATCTTGTTCGTAGACCAAATGTTCTTCCTGAGCGCACTTTTGGGAGGGGCGTTTTTCAGCAAAATAATTTCGCAGCAGCCGCCCGAACATTCAGTCCTTTACATGTCTAAACAATAAACATAGAAAATTTGTTTATAAATATCGTTAAGCAATATCATGCGATTCATTTCAGTGATTTAAATGCTACCGTGTTAGAAAGAATCGTGAAGTTTCAACTTAGACACCTCATTGCGTCGCGCACTTGCCGCGCTACCCGCCCGACAACATCTACCGATAATGGTTTCTCCGTTATACCTGTTTTAGATCAAAGTATAAAACACGATGAATATCTGTTGTTAGGGTTGTAAAAAGGCAATATCTTCGGACACTTTATTTTAGGTTTCTTGATTTTATTTGGCGTTAGGTTATCTAGTTAACATCTGCAAAAACTACGACAACTCGACTAGTAAGGTCGTGTCAAAATTGGAGACGCGAAATCTAACAAGTAAAAGCGTTTGAAGGCAGCGAGTGGAATTCGAGTTTATTATTCCCCCTCCTTTTAATTTTTAAGTTAGCTCGATCTTAAAAAGTTGAAAAATGTTCAGCATCGCGTGTTTATTTAGCTACGTGCTAACTGGCAGAACTCGCTGTACGTGCAATTTCCCTCTGCATTGTCAGGCTCGGATTCTTTGCGCGAAGGCTCTGAGGCACGTGAGGCATCACCCGCTGGGTTTCGAAACTCCCACATAAAAGAATAAAATTTGCATAATAAAAGAGGGAATCCATCTTGGTCAACAGAACTGCTGGTGCGTTAAATAAGTGGAATCGCCTATTTGTCTTGACAAAAGATTTAAGTAATTCAAGTAAAGAGCCCATTGTTATGTACTGACGTCAGTCACCCTGTTTTATGTTTGCTGTATTTGAGTCCTTTGTTTGCTAAGAATTAGTGCATTATGCAGTGGGTTTTTACATCAATTTCAAACTGTGGAAACAGTGGCAAAGCAGCATTGTTTCTCACAAAACATTTCCATTACCATCCATTATTTGCTGGAGTCATCTTTTCAAAACTGTTTGTTTTTAACTTTGTACACATCTGTTTGAACTATAAAGATTAAAAAATTAATACCAAAATAAAGGTTTTACATTAACAATTCTGTGAAGTGTTTCCACATCCTTAACATCTTTCTTCGTCACAATTCTCAGCATAACATTCTAACTATAATGTTTGGATATGTTTCATCATTTATTTTACTTTGCAGATGGAAATGTACAAGACTGTAAAATACACAGGCAGTGATTATCAAGTTGTTCCTGATGATGGTTACAATTCTCCAGATTACCCATACTACATGATGGACTCAGTGTCAAGCCCAGCTGGCAGCACCACATCAAGCTCAGTGGATTCTGCGTTTGATGAACTTGCAGAAGGTGAGATTAAGATAGAAGACGTCCTACAAAGTTCATGTATCATTTTGAAAAATTTTAATTATGAGTGAATAAAGCAAACAGATAACTTTCTTCAGAAACTGTCAATTATTTTTAATAATTTTAATCTATTTGCATTGGGAGATGTATCTTTGAAGACAGTAAAAATCATGAATAATTATATATTTATATATACTGTTACAGTTATCTTTCTTTGTAATTGTGCAGTATTTTGAACTGTTACAATTCATCCAAAGTTTTCCATTTTATCAGATTCAAAATTGTTTAATATACTTGTAAAAGAAATTTCCTATTTTTTGGCATCATCCATTTTAACTATTTTTGTTTCTATTTCCAGTTATTCCTGAACTGAATGACTCAGATAAGTTTTTTGCCAAGAGCCCAAAGGCATGTGAGGACATTTCTGTCCTGAGTAAGTATTTGTCACTTTTATTTGAATCTCACCCCATTTTAGTTTTTTTATGGGGAAAAAATCCTGAAGCTTCATTTGATATCTGGATTTTGCTACTTTCTTTCTGATTAGTAGTTTTGAAATCTGTGTGTATTTATTTTAGATTCATATAAATCTCCAGAACCCTTGAGTCCTGACAGATTTGGGTATCAGCTTTCAGGTATATATAGTTTTATCCTCTATTTCTGTAATCAGTTTTAGTTTATCTAATATTATTCTTGTTCATGACATTCATACATCTACCTGATGAAATTTCTCTTTGCATTTTATATATATATATATATATATAAACTAAATTTTGCTTTTGTTAATTATTTAAATTCATTTTCATATCTGAATTGTAACTTTGTCACAGCAATTTTTTAATGATATCCTGTTTCAATGTTTAAATTGACTTTTCCTGCCACATGTTTTGACATTATTCTTGTATTTTTAGAAAATGGACTTCGAAACAGCCCTAACATGTATGAAGCAGCATCCCCAGCAATGTCCAGTTCTGATTATGGTGAAGCCATGTCTCCATCAAATGATCTTATGAAGGCAGTAAAACAGGCATCAACAAAGAGACAGCTTTCGCCTTATGAAGGAAGCACTGTTGATCTGACCTATATCTCTTCCAAAGCAGATCAACCACCAAAAAAGAGAAAGATGACAGATTCTGAAGCCATTGCTAGATATACAGAGGTGCTTTTGTCTTTAGATGCCCAGAAGAAGGACAAAACAAGGCAGAAAATGTTCTTTTATTCAGATAATGAAGACAGTGGTATTGGAATGCCTTCGTTTGACACAAATGCATCCAGTGCTGACAAAGTCAATGATGTTACCCAGGAAGGAACTGAACATCAGCCCTTGCTGAACCTTGATGATGACATTTTGGCAAATAACTTTGCTGTTTTAGCAGAGTATTTGAATTGTGATATCAAGCCAATGAACAACAATAAGACTTCTGCATTAGAAGATAGCTATGTTGTTATTAAAAGAGAAAATGATGTCAAACCAGTGGTTATGCAACCACTCAAAGTTGTGCCGCAATCTAAGACACCAAAAGCTATTGGCCAAAAAGTATCAAGTGGTGTCAAAATTGAGTCACAGGTTGTTTCAATCACCCAGGCTCCAGTTGTGAATTCTTCTCAAGCTTCCACACTGAAGAGTAGCTCAAATGCAACAGCAATGTCTCCAGCTTCTGTGGTTACATGGTGCAAGGGTTCTGTTCCCAAGGCTGATGGAGTAATCTTTTTTCAAGTGCCAAACAACCCTCCTCAGGTTTCTACAAGTGCTAGCCAGGATTCAAAGATGCCCGAGCCAGTCACTGAGACTACCAAATCAAGCACTGTCAATGTTCAAGATTGGATGACAAAACCCCGGTCCCGAAGAAGTAGCCTAATGGCACGAAGCAACAAACCAAGGTTGTACCACTTCTTATTGGAGTTGCTACATGACCCTTGCTATAAATGCATTGAATGGGTCGATGAAATGAAAGGAATCTTCAAGTTCATTGACTCAGGTGAAGTGGCACGCTTTTGGGGTCAGCGCAAAAACAAGCCAAATATGAAGTATGAAAACTTTGCTCGATCACTTCGCACCTACATTGCAAAAGGCATTCTTACAAAGCCTCGGAACAAACTGGTGTACCAGTTTACACCTGACTACTTGTAAAAGCCCATTGCTGGGAACATTAGAATGCACTTGATTTGCATTCAATTTACTGTACACCCGTATTGTTATGGGTGTACAAAATGTTGTTTTCATCAACCCATCAAGTGTCTTAGACGTATGTCTGAGTAAAAAGTATTTACTATGTAAAGTTATTATTAATTGCATGAAGAGGTATTTGGAGCTGCCAATTATACTATTGATACCCAACATGTTACTTTTGTCATTAACTTGTTTCATTTAGTGAAATGGATACCTGGCATGTGAATTAAATTCATCAATTTCCCAAGAACACAAATATCTCTTCATTGCAATTAATCTCTTAAGTCGTTGTAGACTTTATATTTATTGTATTTTGAAGCAGTTTCACTATACTCTAAAAAATTTAAAACTTTTTGAAGGATTGCTATTTGATTGACAAAAATTTCCATTTTTAACCTGTTGCAAATGACTTGTCCTTTTCAAGATTTCATTGATAAAAGTTTGTGTAAACTGTTTTGAAATGCAATTTTTGTACATAATGTAAATAAGCTAGTTTTTGTGAGCATCGTTCAATGTCAGAATTAGTCATTGATATCAAGGAACAGACTAAATTAACCCAACCCAATTGTATGTGAGAGTCACTGAAAAAGAAAGAATATTAACTTGCTTATGCTTGAGCCTAGCTGATATGCATCAATTTTATTGGAAATCCTCAGGTTCAGATAAAACCTATCGTATTGGCTTGACTGCCCATCATAGATAACTTTGGTGTAAAGATATGGAAAGTTTTTGACCCATTTTTCACTAAGGTTTTTGCATCCCAATAATGTTGATTTTGGTGTAATGTTATGTAATTTTTTCCAAATTTATTGTCGGTAGGTGTCAGGAAACTTTGTATTGTTAGTCTGAGCAAGCCAGTGTATAAGGTGTATAAACGTTCATGTAAATTTGTGAAGAAAACTTACAGTATGCTGATTATTAGGCTGACAATTACTGGATCATTGAGATTTTTGTTCATGTCTGCCTAGTACTATATAAAGGTCATTATAGTAGATAAATGTATTATAAGACAAGCCCTGTATATTAAACTTGTAGTGATAAAAATAGGCTTGTTTGGAGTTGCAAGTAATTATATTATCATGACTTGCCTGATTAACATTGTTTGCAGTAGATTTTTGATTGAACGTAAATCTTTGATGTTTATTAGATATATTACCATTTATCATTTACTGTATATCGTAATTAAAAGTGCTTGCTGGTAATTTTAATATGCAAATAAACGTGTTGTCATTTTATCTAATTCCGTGCTGCAAAATATAATGCTTACTTGCTCTATACGTATTCAAGTGTTAACTTCAAATGTATTCGTAGATTGTAAAGGTTGTAATTATGAAAGACTTAAAGCTGTTAATTGATATTCATAGCCTAGTTAATTATGTTGCTTGTTGATTTAATTATTACTTGTTGAATTTGCAGATTTTCTGAATGGTTTTTCCTGCTGTGTCAATTTATGGGATTTTTACATAGGCACGATGAGATGATTTGTTGTGTGCTGGCTAGAAATCTTTGCATTTGTTAAATTTAATAATAATGATATTGGTATGAAATATTTTAAGTGGATGCTCTCTAATAATTTATCTAAAAAGAGAACATATTTCCAAGTATACTAAGGTGTGGGTTTATTCACATCTAGTAGAAAAGCGTCATATAAAGTAACGAAGGGGAGAGTTTAAAAGTATTACGTCACAACTATCGTTTTTTGAGAATTATTAATTCTATAGGCCCTGTGTTTGGCGTCAGAAAAATAGATATATTTGTAAAGCCTATACCTAAACGGTAAGTAGTCGCCTCATTAGTGGTAGCATTTTATTGGTAGGTGGTGGCAAAAGCCTCGACCTCGTTTGTTTACGTTACATCAACATGGCTGAGTTGCACAGTGAAATCTCTTTCTGTAATAAAGAGTTTCGTCAAACAAAAAAACAGAACCTTGTGCGGTCCGTGTTCTGTAGCTATCGTAGGTAATGCGTTAGGCCTAGGCACCAGAATATTGTTAGGTCGTTCAGCGAACCTTGATGAAAACAATATCATTAATCATGAACGTGTAAGGCATTTTGCGGTTCAAATAAAACTGTTGCAATATGGTGCAACTTTGCAGCAGATGGCCTATTTAGTGGCCAGGTTGGGAATTGATGTGTCAGCATATCATGTTGGTGAAGCAACCATAAATTCAAAGGTTGAAGATGGACAATTTGAATATTCTGATCACGTCTTGCGTTGTCAAAATGTTGCCGAGTTTAATGATATAGTTAAAGATGCTGCCGCTAAGAAATCATTCATAATACTGAATTACCAAATGGGTGCATTAGGGTATGTAGATTGTGGTGGACACTTCAGTCCTGTTGGAGCATATTCAGATCACAACAAAAGGTTATTGGTCTTAGACACCTGGCCAGAAACTCCACCTGCATGGGTCAAGTCATGTGATCTATTCAAGGCCATGTCAACCATTGATCCCATGTCTAAGAAGCTTAGAGGTTTTCTTATCTTGAAGGAGGAAATGGGTGGATAGTTGCAGTGATGACCGCAGTCCAACCTCATGCTATTATGGTCGAGTATTTATCAGGATCACTGTAAAGAAATTGGGGGGAATGGAGAAGCATGTCTTGTCATTACCACGAGCTATTTTCAAGCTAATCCGTCAGTGTATTAGCTATGGTTATAGTATAAGCAACCGAGACAAAGAGTGGTACCAAAGCCATAATTTTTAAAGAAGAAAAATTGTCAACCACTATTGTTAAACAGCTGTTTTAATTATATTATATAATCATGTCTGAACGTGTCAAATCTGTGGTTTCTTCTAAAGTGTGACAATTGGTGTCTTGTAAACAGTTACATTGTTTGTAGCGGCTAGGAACGGTAATACAGCGGCTAGGAACGTCAGATGGGCGGTACGACAGCATAAAAATGTTCCATTGAAAAAATAGATAGTCGGAAATTAAACACAGTCTAGAAATCACACAAGGTCTTTAGGGCAAGGGTGGGAGCGAAACTGGGAAATTCAGGCGAAGAATAATAAATGAATTTTGCAAAAAGGAAAAACATTAACGATTCGCTATTTTGCTAGTCGCTTATAAGCTTTTTCTTCATCCGATTTTCTAATGTTGTCTAATTTTCGTATATTCACAGTTATAATTGATTTCCAATTGGTAGAATAGAACTTCTTCTTGATTGTGAATGCGTTTCTAATTCAAGTAAAACCACGCTTAATACAAACAATTTGCAGCCCAATCAGGTTAAAATCAATAAAAAATAGTGAGTGGTTTATTAAACTTTGCATATCATTAACAATTTGTTTATCCAGCATAGGTCAAATTGAGGAGCGGTTTGAGCAATAGATATCATTTCTTAACCTTATGCCAAACTGAAAGAAAGACATGCATACAATGATTGTGATAAATGAGGATGTCAACAAACGGATGATCATAAATGGCTTGAAAAACGAATGAAAAAAACAAATATTCCCAACATACTTCTTAATAGGTAGATCGATTCGTTTACAAACGAAAAAGCTCAATTGATAGTCACAAGGAGTTAGTTTTCTGTCATAGACTCGTGGTAGTTTTTCTATAGGCACGCATCATTTATTGGACAACTATGTCAGTCATGTGCTTGCGTTTTTCTGATTGGCCTATTTCTAGCCTGCGTGCAGACTCAACTGTGGGAAAAGAATCGGCTTTACTAGTTCACATAGGAAATTTTCGAGTCTACACACAGGCTATCTATTTTGATCCACAACTGGGCATTTAGTGAGCAAAAGTAGTGGTACAGGCTGAAAAAGAAATATCACCGTAGCAAAAATTCTAAGCGAACCAGAATTCAAGTGGCCATAGCAAGTTTCATGAAAGTTATAAGATGACTTTTTAACTGGGATATGTTGGAATATTCTTGATTTTTGCCTATTTCTAAACAATATCGACCTTTGCAAAAGCACAAAAACTGAGCCATGATGATTGAAGTTCCGGTGAAACATGTGATATCAAAAAGCTTATCTTTGCAGCATTTACTGGAAAACCCAGATTGTGCAAGAAACTATAATGGCGACATGTTTCGGATTATTAACAAAGCCCGGTCGTCGTTCCATCTAGCAATTTTGGAATCTATCTACATAAGCACGAAAAAACTGCAACTTGGTAGACAAAAGGA
The DNA here is from genome assembly GCF_013076305.1 of Rhopilema esculentum. Next base: position 3,530,970 of record NW_027020228.1, on the reverse strand, counting down.
GTTCGTTTTCACCTTAGGACTCCATTGGTAACATTCTCAATAGGCAAGCGGCACTGATTGGTCAACCCCAACAGTAATGTGCTCGCGCTTCGGTTGGCCTATTTCTATCCACAACTGGGTATATATCTACTTCCTAGCGTAGAGTTTTTTGATCTATGTTCTGACGTTTTAAAGTCTGAAGAGTGTCAGATGAAAAGCTTTAGTTTACTAAATGTTTGCTTTTTCAGAGCCATTTTCAAGTTTTGTACCACCAAAAGATTGTTTGAATAATACAATGATACGATTTCATTTGGATCAGTTTCAAACGAAATAAATACTCCCCAACTTAACAAATATTTGAACAAAGATCTCAGAATTCTCATCGTTCAACTGTACTTGTGATTTTTGCAAGGAATACGTACGCTAACATAAATTAGCGTTGGTAATTTAAATTAGTTGGCTTTATTTAGATTCAACATAGCTACAGATTATACCAAATTTAAATAAAGAAGGGGAAACAGTATGTTTAGAGGAGTTATATCCAAAAATCATTTCAAACCATGTAGATAGTCATCAGAACAAATTTTTGTATTTATGTAAGGTAGGATTGGGTCCAGCCTCCCTTGATAGCTGAAGTTGGGTGAACGAAACTTCGAGAATGAAGTTTGACTGTAGTCCTGATTCAAATGTATTTTTAATCACTGATGAGTGTTGCCCCCATTCCTGAGAGCTATAACGCTACAACGAAAAACTTCCCTGGGGGCTACGCTCCCAGATCACCAACCCTATCTCCCTTAACAGCGCCTTCACCTACAACCAGGCTTCGTCTTTGGCTAAAACGACGTTTCCCGATCTGTTTCAGCAGCAAGATTTAATACCCCCAATGTGCCCTTTCTGCAGTTCCTGCCCCCGCCGCATCACGATGCATCCGGCGTCTCTGAGTGCAATAACAAAAACCCGGGAGGAAAAAACCAAAAAGTGACCTTTTGCAAAAAAGGAGTTTGCACTAGCCTCTGCGGAACCAGCCTCTCTCTTGTATTTTCCAGCAGTAAACATTTGGCGGCAATGGCCTAAGAAGAAAGTTCCAGGGAACAGATCATTTCTATGGGACAGATCAACAGAATTTAACAAGAATACAAAGATGATCTTCATCGACCTTTGATAGTTATGTATGATGCATTTTTTAACTTTTCAAAGTCAATAAGTGGTCCAAGCTAATGTTTGTTTACAGGTCGGATCAAAACTTGAAACAAAAAGTTTGCTGGTAAATTAGTTAGTTTGTATTTCAAATGCACAGTAGGTTATTTTTATGTGCTGTGATATACAGGTCTTTTTTATAAGAAGCCTAGAACTAGAGCCCAAGCTAGGTTTCTTATAAAAAACGTGTTTGTCTAAAGTGGAAGAACAAATGTAACACAAGAAAGTCTAATGCAAGTCTAAAAGGGAGAGACAATAATAAGAAAGAACTCAAAAGAATTTTGTTAGAGTTCAGAAAACCTTTGTTTGAGAACACATGATAGTGTTAATTGTGTATTTGTTCTTTTAATTTACGAACCAAACTGAAAGCATGTTTTAAAAGTTTGTTTGTAATTCACATGAAATATTATTATACATACATACTGTGTGTCATCTTAAGCTCATTAAAAAATGTTATGTTTAATTTCAATTTCATAGATATTTAATCACAGCCATGTTACTATGAAGTGTTACAAAAAACTAGATGCCAAAAGTAGTGAACCAAATTTACTGCACAGTCTGGTTTTCATTTACAATGGCATAATTTATCCCCATCTCCATTTTCTGAGCATCTTCGTTATCTGCATAATGCTACAAGTGAAACAGTGTATATTTTTAGCTAAACTTAATTTAATTTTTCACTCTATTAACTGTTAAAGTGCAGAGGGTAAATTGTCTTTGAATCATAACCCAAAACAGAATCTTCTATGAAACACTAGTTCTAGTTAAAAATGTGCTAGTGGAGCAAAGATTCCCAGAAATTTTGTAATCAAAAGGACACATTTGATAGTGAGTGCTGGATAGAAAGAATTGACCCTCATTAAAGTTTGAAACATAAAGCTAACTGACTGGCAAAAATTCTGCTAAAATGCTTTCAATGCATAACTGACATTTTACAATACCAATACCTGCTAAAATTCACAATACCAAAGAATCTCTGTGCTTCTTGGAAATAAATTTGCCTTGGTTTAGTATTAAGCTATCGCATATGGTTTAAAAATACTGCTTTTTATTGAAAATTTTTATATCTTCTTATCTTAAGAATCAACAGAAAAAGTGCTTATTTTAGAGCTTTATATGGAAGTGATACCTATGTTTGAAAGCTGTTTGCTTCGTATAAAAAGCTTTCAGTAATCTAAGGCCTCTCTTTTGAGAAGGTGTTTATAAGGATGAAATGCACATTTGGTATTCTCGCTGCTTTGATACTCAAATAACTCAAACACGCAAGAACCCTTCGTAAAATTCGGTATTCTCTTTCTTTGCCTTCTAGATTTACAGATGATGCTGTTTTAGTCTCTTCCACCACTTCTGTTTTAGTCTTTTAGTCTCTTTTTATCTTGTTAGCCTTGCTTCTTCATGAAGGACCGTAATTTCGAGAAAAAAATCCGCTACACAAGGTTGAATATTATAAAGGTAATCTTCCCTATTAGTTTACGATCTGGCTATTGATGTTGATACTTTCTCTGGCTTTCTAAAAGAATTTTAGGCACAAAATTATTTTTTTCATCAAAATGATCGGGGAATGAAATGCTTCAGCCCTCTAGCCTCCACGGAAATTGCGGTTCTGTCATGTAATTTACTTTAAGTATTTTTCAAGATTTTATTAACACAAGTTCATGTATCCTTTTGTAGAAAAAGTAAAAGAAGTCCCATACCTGGAGTACTAGAGTGCCTGCAACTGATGCGAGAAATGAAAATTAAATGACAGCTATTCCAAATGCACAGGCTGTAATGAAAACAGGTGATAATGCATATTCTGAATTTTGTGTTGTCTTTAGCAAACATTTTCCATTTCATTCAATGCATGGCAAGATTTCAAAATTTTTTCATTTCGTATATATAAGCTCTTGAACCCGATAAAGTCTTTTCAATGGAATACAGGCGAAAAGCTTTACCATAAGTACAGTCAAATGCAGTTTATCCTCTGAATAATTAATACCTATTAACTTGGATACAAGCATCGTCTTGTTAGCACTCATGTCTGGGTATCGAGGCTTGACGATGTCTTCAACTGTTACTGCAGTTAGAGAATTTAGGCCGGATGATGCAGTGCTAAGAGAGAGGAGAGAGAATCCCAGGTATCACGGCTATTTCGGTATCAACAATCACTGCCACAAGTCTCGAGACACATATGTCAGTTTTCAATGGCAAATATATCCAACCATCTCTCCTTCTTTCAACAATATTGGTTTGTTCAACAGGGACCGTGAAAGCTTTAGCCCCCCCTTCCATAATTTCCAAAATGTACTTAAACCATACAAAAAATAGATTTGCTCTTGTTTTTAGCATGTTTAGTCCCTCAAACATTTTATCCCCCACAATCTGTAATATGCTTTGCAATCCTTGTTGCTTAAAAAAAAGGAAAAAGGGAGGAATAAAAAGTACGTTTTTAATGTGACTTACATGAATATTCTGTGGAAGGGGATGGGAGAAGTTTAGTATCGTGACAAAAGCAACATTTTATAAACACACCACGGGCGACTGGGTGCTCCGAAAATTTTGGCAGACATTTCAATTAAAACATTGCGAAGAGGAAAAGAAATGAGAGCTGTACCGAAAACTGTTTCAGGTAAATGTTTTGACACAAAGATTGGTGGGTCCTTTATTGCAAAGAGGCTACAAATTATGTAACTCGTCAGTTTATTATTCTTGAAAATAAAAAGGTCAATATCATTCTTGTTTTCAAGCTTCAAAATTTAATAGGTGTACATAAGAGGTTTGTATCCAAAAGACAAGGCCAAAGAGGTTGATACCAAGTAGCTTTGTGTGGTTTTTTTGAAACGTCACTTTGAAACATCAAAACAGATATTATCATTGTTTGCTTAGTGCCTACTGGCCGCACCTCCCAATGATTCCTTTTAGCCAATATAAGTCAAACAGAATAGAGAACTGTAAAACTAAGGTTTTTTTCAAAGTATCGGATAGTGTATACCGGCCTCAACCCAACTCTGTCAGAAAAACTTCTCATGTATGTAGAATGTTTTTGGTTGATAAATATTGGAGCTAGGTTGAACAAAAGCGACTTCTCGGCAGCAAGCAGCACTTTAAGAATCTCAAATATCGAAGTGAAACTGATATATAACAATCAAGATTTCAAACACAGGCCAATAATTCTGGACACTGATGATATAAATTTTAACGTCTGATTTCCTTTTCAACCACCTTTTGTCCACTACTGCTTGCCATAATCACATTGATTTCTGAACTAGAAGGTGAATTTTAAACCATTAAAAACGCGTCATAGCCCACCTTAGATTCAAAGATCTTTGTTACAAAGAGGGAATTAAACGGCGAAATATTTGGCTAGGAAAGCCATGGGTTATTCGATATACCTTCTCGATACATTGAAACCACTTTCTTGTTGTTCATTTGATGTTTCAAAAACTGGTCCCGTTCGAGTCCTAGACCTATGTTAGTTTGACCAACATCTCATTTTAACAAAGTCTTTCGCTATCTGAGTGTGAAACGCTGTGAATTTACGATATCATGGTAAATCTACCTCGATAGAAAGGATTACGGTACGGTAATCACGGCATGAACTCAAAGCATTAATGATCATAAATTTAGATGCACTTCATTTCAGTCAAATTATTTTACTCATGCTACTAAATTCCTTTTAAGGGGGTGGGTGGGGGTCTTAGATTTCAGCATGTTAGCTTGTATTGCGTGAGTATGATTTGTAGGGTATTTACTTTTTCACACTTTTCAAGGATGACGCTGATAAGAGTCGTTGGTCGACGACTTGTGATGTTGTCAAGTTTGGAATCAATGAGAACGTGCCTCCAACCACAAGTATCCAAAATGTGTTCCATACGATTGAAGCTGCCAAAAAAGATACGATTTCATAAATTCAACTAAGCTGATGCATGGAAGTGCTGTTTTAGAAAGGTATAGTAACAATTCTTCCTAATGTTATTCAAGTGTGTTTTCAGCTTGCCATGGGATTCACTTAAAATGCTTTCATGTCGTTCTTTATAAGGCGGATTCTCCATTTATGTTGGGATTGGTTAACGATGTAGTCCTGGAACCCACCACAGTAGATTTCACCTCATATTATTGTTTGTAGGTGTACTTAGGTGAAATATGTTAGTCAGCTCAACCATACCCGATGGTCTGGACACCACAGCCTCTCAAATGCTGGCCTAGAGAATATTTTTTCCACTCGCAAGCTACATACCTAAAAACATGCCACAATGCAACAAAAACACCAGTGTTGGAGCAGAAACAATCCAACAGAAATACAAATTCATAGCCCCCCCCCTCCCCCGCAAGAAAATTTTACACCTCAAAGGTTACATAAGAAATTTATTTTAGCAGGGACTGGCATGATAATAGAAAACAAAATTATCATAGCTAACCAAATATTATGGTGGATTGAGCAAATCAGTCGCAAACACTTGCTAACAATGTGGTATGGTCACTACCGAGGAATATTACAAACGTAGCTTTTTCATTCTCAGAATCACTGTTCTTGTCAGTTCTGCACATTTTCAATAAGTCTAGGAGCAGTCTTTGGAGCAGAATCGCTTTGATACCATTGAATGCGAGTAGTCCCACCACCATATGTTCACCCATATGTTCTAGCAATAATGGCAGTTCTTTTGACCTTTCCATCAGCACAGATCCACATGGTACCACTGCGCATGCATCCATTCTATATACTTCTCTAATGTCTGCGTATTGACTTGTACTTATCAATAAGCATATGTTGGCGTGCTTCACCGACATTTGTCAAGTTGGATTGTACATACATGACACAAACAAACCTTTGAATTGATTGGACAATATTATCTTATCCTGTCTGCAGAGCTCAACTTACAGAATGTTTCGTTGGCATCTTTCCTTTTCTGTGAAACCTCAATAGATCTTATTTTTCCTTTCCTGTGAAACACAGCTGTGTATTCCAACCCAGTAAATGCGTGATATATTTGGTATTTGAGGAATATTTGACTGCTGCCCCAGTTCTAACCAATTGTGCATTGGCAGATTCATCTCTGACCTAGTTCCGATTGCAATTACCAAGAAGTCTGGACTACTGTGCACACAGCAACATTTGCTGTTCCATGTTTCTTACCAGTACGTGTAAGCATTTCCTCGCCAGCTTCTTCTCTTTTTGTATGAAGGTTTTCCATCTCTGTTCGTTCAACCTTTTATTGCAGCATATTGAGTAGAAGTATCACCACAGTTTGCATGAAGAAATATTTCACTAAGTAACGCAGCAAACTTTTGATTCTCCCAAATAACATGTCAGCAATTAAATCATTGCCTCCTTGAAGCTAATATTTTTCAGTAGCTCTCTCTTCAACTACTTGGACGTTGCTATGAAGGACCCGTGAACTGAAAATGTGTTATGTTCTTTTTTCTTGTTTCTCTCTCTTTCTTTTCGATGGAAGACTGCACCAATTTGTCAAAATGGTTTGGCAAATCTGAATACATAAAGAAGTAAAACAAGACATCAATCACCTAAACGTCAACTTCTGCTAGAAGACATCACCTAAACGTCGGCATCTACATCACACAGTGACCATTGAACTGGTGTCAGAGGGTTGGTCAGCACAATACCCATGTCAATCTTTTTCTGAAGTAAATGATACAGAATACTCCCAAACAAATCTCGAACTTGAGTTACTGCCATTTTCTTCTCGCCAACTTTAACACATCGCTTTATACTTTCGGTTGTAAATGTAAGTAGCTCAAGCTGTGTTATCTCTGCTTAAATCTTTCTGGCTGTGCAAGGAATTAGTTAAAAAAATTTTGTGCATTGTTCTCTTCAACCAACAGAAAACTTGTGTGCATTGCTTTGCAGCATTTTCAGTGCAAAGGTTGTACAGATGCTGGGGTTAAGGTCTAGATGTAAAGGATTCATTGTGTCTTTGATCGTATCTTTCAATAACCCCAAATGCATGTTGTCTTTTTTGATTCAATGCTGTTTCAAGTCAAGAATGACGTCTTCCTTACCATCCATGCTAAGATAATCAAACATCTTTTATATCGACAATGTCCTCAAGAAATGAGACGTTGCCGTGCCGAAATCGAAATTTTGATTGATGCAACTCTTGTTTGCTGACATGCAAAGGTTTTAATTCTCCCGATTTTTGCTGACATGCTGCATCAGCATTGATCATTTGCCCCAAGGTTTTGTCAATGGGGTCGCTTAAAATGGAATTTCCAGTGAGTTTGATGACAAACATTCCTTGTATGAAGTCTTGATACACTACTGGATGGGTTTTCGAAAGACTAAATCTTAATCTTGATCGAAAATTTCGGTTTGAATAACAACAGTAAGAATCAGCAAATATAAAAGATAAGAACCGGCAAAGGATAAATACTAGCTTTAAGTGTTAAAGTAATTCAAAAATAAAGTAAGATAAAATGAAATAAAATAAAAAGAAATGGAAAAGGGTTTATAGTACGTTTTTAGATAGATAACTTGTGAGACAAGAAAGGGTTCTCTGGGGCAAAATTTTGGAGGCTGTGGTACCAGAACCCTCTGGATTAAATAACGATCTATGTAAGTCAATTGTACCAGGAAAATTTATTTAAAATAATTAACGACGTTTCGAGCATACCCTCTGGATTAGTTTGAGTTGACAAACAGATTTTCGCACATGCAACAATGATATGGGGTCAGACCTTCTGTAAAAAATGGGGTGAAATCTTCTGAGTTAGACTCCAGGACTAATGTTATAATGACAGAAATGTTTCAATAATTTATAGAAAAGTTTCAAGGAAATTCCTTCTTTGCGTACAAACTCTAGATTTAATGAAAACCCTAGATTTTACATTCAAATAAATTTATTCTTAAGTAGCTAAAGTCTTCTATGAAACCAGTTGAATCTGCGCACAGATTTTCTTTAGGTATCTTTAAAAGTGCTTCATCCCCATGCATAGGTTATATTATTGCATATTTGTCGAAGAAATTTCAGTTACCGTTTGGAGGTATTTTTCTAGGCAGGTTTTTGGCAATTATGTTGCCTGTTACATTGCACCCAAAGGGTAATTTAAGTCCCAAGATTTTTTTCTATTATCATAAGTTACCTTGTAGCAAGATAAAAAAGTTCTTTATTTTATGTTGCTTGTAGTAAATCAACATTTTTGTCCCAAGATTTTTGGCATTTATTGAACTTCCTTTTGCTGTCAAACAGAACTGATTGAAATCAAGCATATGTATGGTAGTCCAGAACTATTCGAGGAATAAAACAAAAATTTGAAGAAGCCCTGTCTGACATATGATGTAAATCAGGTACTTCAATCAATTCATTCTTCGTTATTATGATTTCGATTATCTACGTTTTCATAAAAGTCTATCATGGCTTTGAAAAACTCACTCAAACAGTGTCAGTCGTTTTTCATCATTTGCGCGACAAATAGCGTTTAAATACAGAGACAGTTCTTTGAGAGTTAAACATTCCAGTTTATTAAGACCATTCGACCTTTAAAAGTAATTCCATTTTCGTTCAAATGCGTAAATGGGTAGAGCATGTTTTAGTACGTTTTAACATTGATTTTAACCCATAGTTTTCAAGCAGCATGCTTAACAAATCTACCAAACACGAAACTTTTACGTTTAAAACTGTTAGCTGGGAATTTGCAAAATCTTCAGAACAAAGAGATTGGAACCTTTCATATTAGCCCTCCTCACCCGCCCATATTCTTAATTTTGTTGCCCTCTGCATCTTCTTTCTACTATCCCGCAGAACTTTACGGTTCCCGCAGAACTTTCCCATTTGCTCGTCTTTCCTCCCTACCTAATTTTTGCTGGCTCTGATTCTTAAGGGATGCTACCTAAATTCAATTTAGAAAAAGGGCTTGAAGGCAATGTATGTATGAAATGTATGAATGTATAGATCTATTTACATTGTATCACAAGTGATGCTGGAAGGAAAGCTTCAAATTGAGTTAATTAACTGACAAAGCAATAAAGAAAACCCTGTTCATCGATACCTCTCATTGTCCCATTTGACGTCAAAGCCACTATAATAGGCCCCATCCTCACAGAACACTGGCACTTCAAACCAGCCGATGCTTATCTCAAACAAATCTGGAACAATACCTGACCAGGTCTATCTCTCACCAGAAGGCCTAACCTTACGGGCGTGCTTTTTTTCTGTAAAACATCAATCGGTCATTCGATTATCTATGATTCTGCAACCAGTCATTTCATGGTTTGCATTCATGCACCCACCATTACTTATTCCACCATTTCACCTTTTAGTTATTTTAGACCAGAGGTGAGAGGGGGAGCATTATCACCTGAGCTGGCAATTAACCAGACTAACTTTTTCTGACTCGATTTTTTGTGTAGATTACGAATCCGGATGTTGCTTTGGCGTTTAGGGGGGCGTTTTCTAGATATAGGGGGTCAAAGCCCAAAAACACGCGACTTGACCTAATTTGACTGTTTTCTGCTATCACACTTTAAAAATTGGTAATTTTTGTTATTATCTGGTGATGTAGTAATCTTACGAAAACTAAAAGACAGTGATAATAGTTTCAAATTACGTATGTTCTTGAAATATAAGAAGTTTTGAAAACTTGTTGCTCAACATCGTTCAAAGAAAAGGGATCCGTTGATATAGACAAAGCTCTTACTAATCCTCTTGCCCTTGCAACAACTGAAGATACAGATGCCAAACAGCCAAGTGTATACTACTACATACTGCATTAAAATCAATCATAGTACGAAAAAACCCGCTGCCAAAAGTTAATCTGGAAAAAAAATCGGTGAAATTTCGGTGAGAGCTTGAACAATCTTCGGAGTAAAGAATTGGAAAACTTTCTGTAAGTTATTTTTACCTTCAACATAGAATTATCTGGAGCACAGTCATAAAAGTTACAAAAATCGAATACTTTGATGCATACCAAGTGACAGTTGAACTATCAATGTAAGGAACATTTTAAAATATCACTGGAACATAATTTCAAAAGATAAAGAGATAGCATTAAAAAAACATAAAAAACATTTGAGATCTAATAACCCACACACACATTGGGACACATGGATAACACCCCTCCCCCCAAGAGTTCTGAATATGTTCTCAGCAGATTCGACATTTTTTGTGCTTACTCAGCAAACTTGGTGGTGGCGTTAGTTAAAAAAATCAATAATAGTCGATGGTATATTTGATTGTTTTCATTTTCATTTCGATTTGTTCCTCTTCGCTCCTCGGCACGTTAATATTTCAACCGTTAATTTGCAAACTGAAACCACTGGGAGCTAAACTCCACATTACAATTTTTCAGCGTTGGTTGCGCGAATGATGAGAATGACTACCAGAAAATCGATTAAAACAGTCAAATAGCGTTCCACCCGCGGATATTTATTTTAGGAATGAGACTGTATTGTAAAGTAGTAAAAATGTCTTAAATGAGTGAAATTTCCAGCAAACTGGAAGCATCAAAGTTCGAAAATTTCCCCCACCTTTTGCGGCAACCATGGTGCCGTCTCAGGTACTAACTTTCGTGTCATGGTTCCTATTCTGTTTAATGATTAAATGACATCTTTTTTCATTACTCAGAAAAGTTTACAGCGTTGTGAATATAGAAAAATCGTGAAAAAAGACATACAAAGAACTTTCTTAACATATGTCTTTTGTCTTTTTAGGAATATTTTGTTATAAAGGCGATTTCCCCACAAAATAATATTAATCACGCTCTAAGTAGCTGTTCTTTCTTGTCTGTTATATTCATGTCCTGTCATAATCTTAATGATTGTGCGTCTTTTTGCAATTGGGATTACATGCTTTCTCTCCAATTGCATAGCCCCCTATCGAAAGGTCAAGCCCCTCCGTCAGAGAATTTCTAGCGTCACAATAAGTAGTCTCAACTCAACGATCGAGTAATATACTTTTCAAGAAAAAATTATTGTGTTAAGATTAAGAGCAAAAGGGGTAACTAAGGTGGGGAAGTTAAACACAAAGCATGAGAAAGCATATACCAAAATATGCTACCTACTTCACCATGTCCATCGGATGAATAATGGACAGGAGACAGTTTGCATTGTGCGCTCTGGAGATGTTGATATTCTTGTTATCCTTTTAGCCAACGAGGCTAAAAACTTGCATTCCTTTATGTAGTACGGAAGAGGAAAATACAGGAGACTACTGGGTCTTAATGCTTTTGCGCAATCTTTATTGCGGAAGCAAGCGCTCCTTGGCCTGCATGCTGCCCCCATGTAAAAGCAGCCTCGAAAAACACTTAAAGCGTGCAAACTTTGTAGCAAGGGGGTAGAGACTAGCTTCACAAAGCATAATCAACAAAGAAGAACCAGCCAATCACGTCTGGTTAGAAGATCTGTTAATTGATTGGTTCACGGAGCCCTTCTATACTATCCTGAGGACATTGCGGAGCTAATGTTTGCAAGCGAAGAAAAATAAAGCGAATCAGAAGGAGAAGGCGAATTTAAACTAAACGCTTTAAGAATACAGTAATAGTAAAATTCCCCTTCCCTGTAATTGCCTGCGCCCCCCCCCCATCAATGCCAGAAAAGGCTAAATTTGACAGAGCATTGATCAAGAAACCAATTTTTAATAAAATTAAACATTTCCTAAAGTGCAATAATTAAATACAGTCAAATTAGGTCACATCGCGTGTTTTTGGGCTTTGACCCCCTGTATCTAGAAAACGCCCCCCTAAACGCCAAAGCAACATCCGAATTCGTAATCTACGCAAAAAGTTGCGTCAGAAAAAGTTAGTCTGGTTAATTGCCAGCTCAGGTGATAATGCTCCCCCTCTCACCTCTGGTCTATTTGTCATTACACCATTTTGGAAAGCACAAAACAGTGATTCGACATTCTCTAATTAGACAAACGTCAAGCTGTTATTCATGATTCAGAAAATTTGCTGATTTTCATTCCAATATGCAAATGGGTTGAGGCAATCAATTCAGTTAGAGAATCTTTCCAAGAATTTAATACCCCCCGTCAGGGTACTTGGTACTTGCCACGAAAGAACGGCACTGCATTCTTACATAGAACGGGCTACGGTGGTGCCCGCCCTTCATACCTGCTAAATTGAAAAGGGAGGGGGATATTTCCAAGGAATAAAACTCACTATTTCCATGGAATAAAACTCACTAATTACAAGCCTAAATTACTGTTGCTCATTTTAACGTACCTTGCTGCAGCATCTCTGTTAGTTGGATTGCATTCTTTCCCGTTTGGACTTGCTTAGATTTTAGGGCTGTTTGCTACCAAACGATGTTTTGTGGTTTTCTTTGATTTTCGTCGTTTTTTACAACGAGAGAGATAAACAAGATGCTTAGAAATTATTTTCAGTCTGTTTTTCAAAGCAGAAGGTATAACATTCTTCTGGCTGATATGGTAGGCATCTATAAAATAGCAGGTATCATTTGTCGCTTGATGACGTCATGCCTCAGGCTTGACACTTCTGATCAACTATTTTCACATGTAGAGGAAGAGAAATGTTCCAAATTACTGGGGAGGCGTGAGAAAATCACAATAATTGACTTACGTATTGCAAAATAAACAGGACACATCCTACAACTGCCAAACTAGACGAAAGTCAAGTAATTGATTAACTTAACCATTAGGGGCTACTCTATGCCTTACTTAACCCTTTATATACCCATTGTAACATGATAACCACTTACGTCTCATATCTTATCAACATGGAAATTCCACAATAGTATCAATAAAAGAGGCCCAAAATGGCTGAAAATACCAATTTCCCATACTTGTGACTTGCGCATATGGTGACGTCATCAATACTTTGACATGTGATAGTTTTTAACTGGTTGATTTTTTGGCTATATGCTTCTAAGCATTTTTTGTTCAGTTTTTTACACTCTTTCGATTGATGCTGTTTATTTTTACATTTGACGATTTTAATTTTTTTCTGACCATAAAAATTCACGTCATCGATCACGTGATATCCAGGGAGAAATTTTTTTGGACACCATTCAAAATTTCAAGGTATTAGTCCAAGGAAGTGGAAACAAGTGAAAAACCTCCGTTTACCCTCTCCGCCAGTTTGTTAGGAAAAATTCCCGGTTAAGATATTTTACGATATTATTGGTTTGCTGTTTTGAGGAAAAAATGACGCAAAACTATGAAGAATTGCTTCAAAATAAGTCTGTAAAATATTAACAAAGTATTCATGGAAGATGACCATGAAGTGTGGCTTTTTCAAAGAAAAACAAACGAAAAATGTTGAATTTTAAAGCAAACAGCTAAAGCTTTTTCTTGATAAAGAAATTATAAGTGAGAATTTTTTTTGCAGTGCACCTTGATTTTAAAGCTTCAATGCAGATACAAGGTGAGTTGCTCTACATTTGACGTTAAAGACTTGTTTATTTTAAACTCTGATTTGCTCATTATCTAAGCGCATGAAAATAGAAAATCGAAACCGAAACGTTGAATTAACTTATTCTTCCGTATTTCGAGGCATTCTTTATGATTCCCTCGATAGTATTTTCAAGAACTTTTCTGAAGCACTGGTCCAATGTTTTCGTGATTTTTTCCAATAAAACCGTAAGATAATCTTTCGAATTTATTTCCATTCAAAGTTATCGGAATAACGCCGAAATTTTCGTACCGAAAACGTTGGTTACTAAAAGTCCTAAACACTGAACTTCTGTTTCAAAAACTTGTTTTAACAATTTTTGTATAACGAATATAGAATCAAAAAAGTTAAATGATTGTCAAGAATGAAATTGTTCTGGTAACTACAACAGGAAGGAGCCAACATTTCATGAAAGTTCACATCCGTTATAAACCAAAATGGTTATCAGGGCCTCTAGTTTGTTAAATAAAAGTGAATAAGGTCACATTCAGCAAAATAGAAGAAAGCTAGCTATAAAAAAAATCACCAAATTTTTAGTAGTAATCTTTGTAGAAAATTTTGTATCAAGCAAGAGGCCAAAAAAATTTGTGTAGAAGCCATGACCCTCTCTGCCTCACTCTCAAAGAAACGCCTCTGGAGTGAACCTTCAAACAAATGCTTGCTCCACGCCCTCACAAGAATGGTGAAGTGGAAGTCTAAGCTAATGACTCGTTTAAAGTTGGGTTCACACAATGGTTTAACAGAAAGTTTACCTGTAAGTTAGTTTATATTATTTCAATAGCCTACGATATCGTAAGATAGTGTAATATAAGTTGAAAGGGGAAAGGCAGTGGCTTGTCTTCATCTAAGCAAAATATTATAGGATCAATGGTACCTCCCTCAAACCTATCATCGTTAGAGGCTTTGCCATGCATGTCTGAACAAGATCCTGTAGAGAGAAAAGAAGCCATTTCCTTGCTTCGATGAAGAGTTTTGTCAAGCTCAACAGTTTCAGATAAAATACTAAAGACTTTTTACATGCCCTGTAGAATTAAAAATCTGAAGTGTTTCAATAGCAGTAGGAGACGAAAACATTATATTCTCCGGCAATCTACATGGGTTCTACACTAGTTAAATGCAAACATTAATATCATTATGCAGGCTAATAGCTATCTAAAGCAGGTGTCTCTAATTACTGTGCACTTTGGTTTTCAAATACCATGACATCATTTCTTTGCAACTCCATTTTCTGAGCATCAGCAACATCGGCATAATGCTGCAAGTGAAACAGTAACTAGATTTGCATATAAATTTCTTTAATCAATTATTTTATAAATTGTTAATGTACACAAGCCAGTCATCTTTGAGAGCTTTCATGAATGCCAAGTTCTTTTTCAAAAAATGGGCTAGGGGATTAAAAGTTTCCAGAAATTTTTTGAGTCAAAAGGATAGATTTAACAGTAAATGCAGCTAGAAAATGCATTAAGGAAATGCATATAGTAAACTTAAAAGAGGTATAATCCCAATTAAAGGGTGAACAGTGAAAAAGTGTTCATTTTCTGGCCAAGATTATGTGTAAATGTTCGTAATGTATAGCAAACATTATACAGTAAAACCAAAACAGCTTATTTCTTTTAAAAAATTGCCCGTGTTAAAGCTTTTCATTATTGCATACAAATACTGCTTTTTATAAAAATATTGATATCTTCTTATTGATTCATGATGAAATGTTTATAAGAAATGAAAAATAGAATAAGATATAACCATCAATACTTTAAGAGGAAGGAAAAAGAATAAAAGCCATACACCTTAACAACATTATCTGCTTTCTAATCAAAACCTAATTCTTTCTAAAATTATCAATAGACACAAAAAATGTCTCAACCTTCTTCAGAAAAACTGTGACTGTACAATATCTTGCTTAATTTGCAATATTAAGCATGTAACATAGTATTACCTTCAATTCATATGTTGATGCATCAGTTGCAATATCCTGTTTAAGCCTGAATTTTGTCCATCTTGCAGGAAGAATGCGTTGAATTTTAGATTTGTAGTCAAATAACAAACTTTCGTCAACTTTCTTATGCTGGTCGGAAGAATCTTCAAAATTGAAAGAAAACAAATTCAATCAAATGTTTAGACAACAAAATTCGATTGAATGTCAATAAGAATCACAGTTCCTGTCCAATAATTTTTTCTTAGAGCCCTGACTATCCTTTTTTAATGAAAAGTAATCATCTTTTTACATCTCTTGATCATTAATTTCAGAGCACTTTGCATTTGTTTGTTTAACTAGTGTAGATTCCATTGTTTGGCCGTTTTATAATATCTCATATTTACATGTAGAGCAAAATTTGAGTTCATGTTGGGGAAAATAGGAGTTCAACTCGCTACTGGTTGAGATTGTTGGTCATAAATTATTTTTATCCAGGGAAAAAGTTTTTTTCAGAGAAAGCCAGTGGAAACTTAATTTGGATTTGAGACACCAACCTCACTCATTATCATCTTTGATATTATTAAAATTATATTTTTAAACTTCTTACTAGTTGCTACTGAGACAAGCCACCCGATCACAATGGTACACAAAGCACCAACAGCACCATACCACAAATATGACAAGCTGTATAGTTTTGCCAATGGGACACTAAAAGAGAAAATCTGGGTTAAGGACTGGTATGTCGATACATCTAGATATAGAGGTAAACACGTACATTACAAAATTACTACTTGATTCAATTCTTATTGGTTATCTATGGTACCCTACAAGGCCAGGTTTCATAAAAAAAATTCAGTCTGTAACTATCGCATTGCAAACTCCTTGAAGAATTATCACCATATTAATTTCTTCGCTCTGTTCCTTAGAAGCAGGGTCACAGTGTAATTCAATTTTGGGGGGGGGGGGGGTTGGTCACCTAAAGAAAAACTGTTTTAAACATTCCGTCAGAATGACAAAATTTTTGAACTTCCTGGCGAATTTTGTCTTTACGAGGGCTGTACACTGCTCCCAAGCCACTGCACCGTCTGGTTGGAAATCTGACGTCAAAAAAGATAAATATATTTTTCGATAGAGACATTTAAACATGAATCCATTATACAGGGGCCTAGCTAGTAGGCAGAGGTAAGGTAGTGTGACATCACCCCTTCCCAATTCTGCAATAGTTGGTCAGTAGGTCATCAGTTGGTCTACAAAATTCTTAATTTATTGGTAAAATCATCTATTGAAACAGCACCAAACTTCTTCACCATCTACGTCTTTGCTGGTTAATTTTGCTATTGATAACCCTCTATCCCCTAGTCTGGAAGGTCAAGCTGTGCAATTGCCATTGTGTCTCCTTTTTTATGTTGATGTCATTTTCAATGTTTCACCACTACCACCACCATTATATTGTTTTCTTTTTTATTGAAAACAAAATTTTTAAATTCTAGTAATCAATTAGTGCATTCATACTCATGAGGTTTGTAGTTGTATATGACTGTTCCATTGATACCAACATTTTTAAGCAAAGATGTGTTGAAAAAACCAACAGCACTGCAGTCGTTTACTTTAAGTGGGGCTGGTGCCTTGTCCCCAGGGTACATAATGCCCCCAAGTGAAATCCATGTAGTCATGGCTATCCCTGTGAAAACACCAACCAGTGCACCCTGCAAAACAAGATGTCATAACAGTCAATAGTTTTACAAAACTGAAAAATGATATATGCACCCAATGACCTCGATTTTGTTTACTCAGCAAGCTACAAAGTATATTTTACTAGCCCAGAAATCTTAAAATCTCGCTTAAAATCTCTCCTTGTATACACCCTTTTCAAGTCTCTTTACCAAATTCACGGACTCTGTCCTACATCTTATCCTTCCTCCCAAGAACTAGTAAATTTTCGAACGCTCTTACCTATTCTTGCTTTCCTGAAGATCATAGCCTGTCTTTATTCAAAACTAAAATTAACCCTCTCTTCCCAACCACTCCCTCCTTTCCTTTTTAAGGGCTTCGCTTTAGGCCCTTGGACCTTTCCCTAACATCACCAACTTTAAAAATTGTAAAGAAAATTCTTCTCTTTTCTTTCAAAACACGAGGTTTCACAGCAGTTCAATCATTGTCAAAACGAGTTATTTTCTTTACAACTTCTTCACCCAATTTTTCCACCAAATCCGACCAATTTCAGAATAGAGAGGGCCATTTATTCCCCAGGCTCTTCAGCCACAGCGCTATAGACCTTGCATTTCTTACAATTCCTTACTGTATATTTCCCTGTATTGAACAATGAAAGAGGGCAAATTGTTTCTTCAACTGACCTTTGAATGAGCTCTGGTTGAGAACATGCCAAGTGTAAACATACCAAAATTCGGAGCTCCAATAATCCCAGTGATTGAATAGGCCAGCTAAAGAAAAGGTGAAACTATTGTTCATGAAATCTGCTGAAACTGTCTCATTGAAAAAGCCAGTTGTATAATGACGTAAGGACATTATTACAGAAATATGCAGAGATACGAAAGGTTGAAGAATTCAAGCAAAAATCGTTAGAGAGCTTCATAGCTGCTCTTTTAAAATTGTCAGGAAATGAGAGCTGATTTGGTAGCTTTTTCTGGAAAAGATACCTTCGTTTAGGAAGGGGTGGGGGGTTGACTTGATAAAATGCTTTTAGCTAACAAAGAACGTCTGTTTGTAAAGGGAAATTGAAAAAAAGGATGAAATGCACATTTGATATTTTCTTCCTTCACGAAAAGTATTCTTTTTAGCGTGCATTAGCGTTTTTACTTCATGTAACATGCTTAAAATATCTTCAGATGCGTCATTAGCAAAAATGAACTCTCCATTTATCATTTTTTAAGCAATCACATACCTGGAGTACTAGAGTGCCTGCAACTGATGCGAGAAACGAACATGCAATGACAGCTATTCCAAATGCACAGGCTACAATTAAAACAAGAGGTAATGCCAATTGTGAATTTCATGTTGTGAGTAGCAAACACTTACTCCAAGAATGCCAAAGTTTTTTTGCTATGTTAATTGCCCTTTTCTTATGCCTCATTATGCTCGAAACGTCGTTTGTTCATTTAATCAATTTTTCCTGGTACAATTTACTTACATTCATCGTTATTATCTCATATATACAAGCTCTGGGAACTGATAAAGATTAATACTTAAATCCGAGTAAAAGTAACGTTTCACTTTCTTATACTCCGTACGAAAAGCTGGCCTACATGCTGTTATTTTCAAGTCTTTTTCAACGATAAACAAAACGAAGATTTTTATAATTTTTTGTTTATTTTCAGTAGGAAACAACTGATTCTCATTTTGATATTGTCGAATGCAGTTTATTCTTCTCTGAATAGTTTTATAAAGCTATAATACCTATTAACTTGGATACGAGCATCATCTTGCTAGCACTCATGTCTGGGTATCGAGGCTTGACGATGTCTTCAACTGTTACTGCAGTTAGAGAATTAAGGCCAGAGGATGCAGTGCTAAGAGATAGGGAAAAGAAAGTTTCTTGATTAGAAGCCCTAGGTACCACGACTATATTGGTATCCGAAATCATTGCCGAAAGTCGTGGGACATTAAAGTCAGTTTTAGGGGCCAATACAGCAATCCTTTCTACCTCTTGAAAAAATATTGGTTTGCTCATGGGCATTTGAGCTAGGGTGAACAAGCCTATCTTCACACCATACTGTCCCAGCTCTTAGGCTTCTTCGTTTAAAGGCCACAGCTGCAACATATTATTTAGGTCATAGACAATGAGCCTCATAATGAATCAGCCTCATATTTCCTACAAAGGTATGCCAAAAAGGGTTTACATGATTTGAGCTACAAGGGTTTAACAAACCTCAATGCTCCACTGAATAGACAAGCTGTGTAAAGTCCAGGAACTCCCGTAAGATGGGAAAGTTTGTGGACGACGAAGTATGGGATGACCTGCAAGGTGTAGAGTAAGATTCTAGTGGCGTCCTTTTTCCACCATCAAGGCATAAATTTACGATAAGGATTTATCTGCTGTTTGCTTTAGTTGTATTAAAATATTTTATGAAATCTATATCTCCCAAAATGTTTGCCCACTGTATCAGCTCTGAAAATTTAAAAACATAAAAAGTGTGACAGTCACTGAATCAAATCTTTTCATCACATGAAATATGCAGGGCTGAAAAACGCACAGTACACTCATGGGACCAACGAAAAGGGCCAGGGGGGGGGGGCTTTGCTTTCATAACTTTATAAATTCAAATGATATCTGGTATCTTTCCTGAAGCCTCGTATGTAACTTCAGTTGCTAACAATAGTTTAATGATTTCACCTTGATTCACATCTCAGTTACTTTTCCCAAGTCCCAAGAAAGTTATTTTAACCTGAAAATTTTGAAAGACATACAAACCTGGTCATTGCTTTTAATCTCTTTGACCGTACGAAGATCGCAATCAGCGTAAACAGCATACATGACCAACCCAGCAAAGCAACAGGCAACCACGAAGATAAATAAAAAGATGACATTGATGTAAATGGCTCTAGAAATAAAGAAATATGTTTTAAATAGTTGTTTGGAAATAAAATATTAGATAAAATTATCTGACAGGCTGGCAATTTACATGATATTATGACTAGGCCAGATATCAGCTGAAATCAAAACAGATGTTAAGGCTGATTATACACGATCAGTTTAAACTGACAGTTTTGGTGCGGATGTTCGCGGTATGAACCTAATTTAGATCAAATAGGTCAAATCCACTTGATTGCAGTGTAAAAGTTTGTATTAAGTGCATATGAACTTTAAAATATTTACTTTTTCACACTTTTCAAGGATGACGCTGATAAGAATCGTTGGACGACGACTTGTGATGTTGTCCAGTTTGGAATCAACGAGAACGTGCCTCCAACTACAAGTGTCCAAAATGTGTTCCTTACTGTTGGATCTGGGTTGAAGCTGCCAAGAATACAATTTTATAAGACTGAGCTGATGCATGGAAGTGCTGTTTTAGAAAGGTAAAATATCATTTCTGCATATTGCTATTCAAGTGAGTAAGATTCACTTATAATACTCACATTTTATACTTAAAGGGGGAATTTCTGGATAACATAGGAAGATTGGTTGGTGTTCTATTAAAGATTGAAGTCTTTCAATAATTTCTAGAAAAGTTATGCAAAGCAAGATAATTCTTTGCTTAGGTGCAAACTCTAAATTTGAGGGCTAGAGATTTCCCTTGAGTATCATCAAAAATGTTTTATCCCCCCCTGCTCATGTTACATCATTGTATTGTTATAAAAAAATTTAATGGTGCTTTACTTTTGGAGGTATTTTTCTAAAAATGTTTGTGACGAGTTTGTTGACAGTCAAATTTATTGCATCCTAGAGCTGATTTTGTCTCAAGACTTTTCCCTATTTTCAGAAGAAAATCAATATTTTATTCCAAGACTTTTGGCATTTATTACACTTTTTTCAGTCAAACGCAATTGGTTGAAATCAAACATATGTTTGGTGACCCAGAGGTATTCGATGAATGGAAACAAAAGTTCGAAGAAGCCCTGTCTGACGTAAGTTATAAATCAGGTACTTTAATCAATTCGTTCTTCGCTATTATGATTTGGATTATCTACGTCTCCATTAATAGTCTATTATGGCTTTGAAAAACCTACTCAAACAGCGTCAGTCGTTCTCCTTTATCTGCAAGATCAATAACCTTGCCAATGCCTCCTACGTCATTCGTGCCGATTGCAATGATAACTACAAGGCCAAGTATCATAACAAAAGCTTGAAAAACATCAGTCCATACAACTGCTCGCATTCCACCCTGAAAATAAGAAAATAATTTCCTTATGCCGTCGATGTGTGCGTTATGAGCTGCATGAAGCGTAATTGTCAAGGATGTGGATGTTTTCGTTATTTCGGAAAATAAGAAGAGAAAACGATCATTTTGAAGACAGTTCACAGGGACAGTTCTCTGGCAGTTTGACCTTCCAGTATATTAAGACCATATTATCTATCGGGGTTTCATCTGAATGAAGAGATAAAAAACTTCATTGGCATTCTGCTAAAATTTTGTATTGTTCAAATGTCCAGATATAGGATGTACTAGGAGAAGTGCACAAGATACGATAATGTTGTCAAAGTCATGAGTTAAAACAGGTTTGAAGAAAACAAAAGGTTCCTTCAGAATTTGTCCTTATCTGGGCTCCCTTGTGGATGCTCCAACTGTACAACAACATTTGAAGAGAAATTATGCTGCCTGAGATTTTTTATGATCTTCGTTTGAGCTTTTCCTCGATTTCCATGCAGCGTGTACAGTTTGGGGTTAAACATGCATTTGAAAACATGTTCAGAAAGATTAATAGTTTCAAACTGTTCCATGCCCAGTAAATCAATTAGATTTTTAGTATCTGTTATATTCTCTTAAATCAAATACAAAATTTTATCACGATATGGATGTACGTTAGAGGGCAACCTAATTAAAATGATGAAAAGAAAACTTCAACTGACGATGCAGTGAAGATGATTCTGTTAATCCAAACTTTGTTTTACGCACAAATAAAACTTTAACCCACGAAAGTACAACTAGTTCACCAGATAAATAGTTTTCCTAGTATGTCAACAAAGAGACTAACCAGTGTTGTGTAAAAAGTACACACAGCTCCTGTTGAGATAATTGAAGCTGCCATTGGAACGCCAGCAACTGCAAAGGAAAAAAATGATATAGACATAAAAAAGTAATATTTATTTGGGTTAACAGATGAAGAAACTATATAATTTAGGACCAGAGAAAGGAGGTGACACTTTGCTCCCGCGTGCCCACTATTGTTCAGAAGTTCACCCAAGCTTATCCGGAAGACCTCTTAGAAAGGGATAGTTTATTCCCTCAAACCTCAAACATTGAAACTTAGTACAAGGGATACCTTTTCACAATTTTGCAAAAATCACTGAAATTGGATGTTTTTTAAACTTATCGAGGCCAAGATTCCTCTTTCCACACAATATGACTGCATCATAGAGGTCTGCATATAATTTGTCTGCATGTAGATTTTTACATTGAGATTTTTAGACACCACCTCAATATTATACAATATGATTTGCATTTAGAAAAGAAGACTTCTGTATGAAAGGTAATTTGCAACTTATAATAGAATTGTTTGCAGTTTTGCGTCACAATGTTTACAATAGAATTGTTTAGAGCAAAATAACGTGACAGAATCATAGTGTAGCAGAGCATGAACCACTGTTAATTTGTTTTTGCATAAGGTTTTCGTTATTTAGAATCTTACCCCAGTGAAAGTTCACGTTAAGTCAGAAGAAAAGCGGTCTTTTCAAGATCTTTCGGATGAGTTTGGATACAACTCTTAATAAAAGTGTACAGCCGGGCAATATGCTTCTTGATCGGGGAGCTTGTTTATGGAATAATCTGCCGAGAGACTTTACTAGTCTTGGTAGTTATAAAACTTTCATAACGACATTAAGAAAGACCATATCGACAGTTACAAGTAGATAGCTCCAATTCTTTTTTGCCTGATTCAGTTAGTATGCGTAATTTCCTTCGGTGTTAATTACGAATATTTTTAAACTCAGAATCATAACTTTAAGGAATATTTAAGCACAGAAATTCAAGGTATTATTATTAAAAAAGTGTAATTGAATTAAGGAGAATGACCCAATCTTACCTGCCTGCAAAGCAAGACTTGGAGCAAAGATAACCACTGCCAGGTATAAAATCTACGGACGATCATATGATTAATCAGATATCAGTCAATCAGTTGTAGCATAATGATTATCATCAGTGGCAATCTCTATAATTTATGTCGAGACGTAGGACACCTTAAAGGCGATCAATTTGAACTTAATCAATATGTCAATCAAAGGTTCCTGTAATGAATCTGGTCACCAAATCAATTGACGTAACCAGGAATCATACTCATTAATCCCTGCTGCCAATCCGTTTTTTAGACGAAGGCTTTGGGAAAAGGTTCTCTAGCTGCCAAATGAGGCGTATACAGAGTCATAACCATATATTTTGTCGTTAAGCTGTCATTTATTCTCGTTTGCTTTTGAGAAGAACACTCCTTCATCCCCTCCTCTTGGGGATTATAATTGATCCTCAAAGTTGATAATTACTATGGACCCACACTACATCAACGTGGAACCTCCTCCAAAATACCCCAAGTTATACCACTCATGGCCCCATTTGACGTCCAAACCACTGTTATAGGCCACCTATATTGTATTGTGGATATTCACTTAGTCAACATCGAACCCTCTCCAAAAAACCTTAAATTAGGTCCTATTTTATGTCAAAACTATTGCTATAGACTCCATCCTCACAAAACACTCGCACTTAAATTTAGCCGAATCCTATCTTGAATAAAGCTGATAAAATACCAGACCGGTTCTAACTCTCACCAAAATGCCCAACGTTAAGAGTAAATTGGTCCATCCGCTTCTCGGAGATTCTTTTTTGCTATATATGAACAGTAAACAGAAAATATTTCACCAGACACTGTTGTGTATATGTTATGATATTTATTGGTTCCTTTCTAATCTTGTCTCTCCTGGGTTTCTGGCTGTTTACACTATTTTTTTATAAGAACCAGTAAATTTAAGTTCAGGCTGACTGTTCTTAATTTTTTCGAAAATCTGAGGCTGGATTGTTCTTAATTTTTCGTAAATTAAGAGGGTGTAAGCAGTGCTATTGCTAGTGTTCAGGCCTCATTTGCCAACAAAGTGAGTGAGACAGCCTTAATTTGCTGACAAATTTGAATATTCACCGAAAAAGCACCCACACATCGCTAAAAATCCTCGATTTTGAGAAAAAACGTTATTCAAAATTGCATTTTGCAGAAGCTCAGCCTTAGCTTGTTCTTAATTTGTTCTTAACTTTTGATCAGTTTTGAGGCTTGTGTCCTTATAAAATTGTTCTTATAAAAATAGAGCAATTGCTTTCATAACACCCTTATATTATTTTCTGCCTTATCCAAGATTTTTGCACAAAAATATGCAAGGAGATCCACAACCACTTTCCATCAGAGTTTGGATGCAGATGGCAGTGACTACTCCTTCATCTCATCTTTTCTCATTTTTCCATTTTTGTTTTTAAAATTTCATTTTCACATCTTGGCCGCTCTAGTGCCATCTCTCTTAACCTTTTTGTTCACATATCTTTAACTGTTCTTATCATTCGCATATTTTTCCAATAAATCTTGTGATCAAATGATTTTTGTGTTTTTCTTTGATTTTTCATGGTTTTTCGACGAGAGGGACAAACAAGTTGCTTAGACATTATTTTTACAGGATGTTTTTCAAGTCAGAAGTTATATCATTGTTCTGGCTAATAATATCTTGCAGGTTTCATTTGTCACTTGATGAAGTCATGCTTCAAGCTTGACACTTCTGCTCAGCTATTTTCATACGTAAAGCAAGGGAATGGTGCAAAAAGACTGGACAGGTGTGAGAAAAATCACAAAAAATGACTTACGTATTGCAAAATAAACAGGGCACATCCTACAAGGCGGACACCACGACTGAATCTCTTTTCCAAATACTAGAGAAAAAATGGAGTTAGCGTTTATGTATATACCAAGAAATGGATAAATGTTTTTTATAATAACATTATGGTTACATTTTCAATACTCTTTCCACGAAGATGAGGAAAGGTTCATTCGCAGTTTTCTAATTAATAAAATGGCGATCACATAGTTGCCTTCTTTTACCATATGACTCTTTTACATAAAAGGACCCAATTTCTTATATTTTCTCTTCACTTTGAAAACGTTGACAGAAAATAAATAAATCGTGACCGTAAAAAGGTGGAGGAAAAATTCACTCTTGTTAATAAGATACACGTTTCACATGAAAACAAAAGGATTTCTAGAAATTTGCCGATAAAACAAATTGAATTCTAGAGATTTACCGATAAAACAAAAGGATTTCTACCAAAAGGTGTACGGGACTTTATATGGAGTGATTTGCTCCTCGAAAAAGGGAGTTTGTTGTGGAAAGAGCAAAGGGTGCTGTTGCAAAAAAAAATTCAAGTAACAATAGACCACTTTCTGTCATCACGTGTTTTATATGAGAACATGAATAACTTAGGGGCAAATAACTCTGTGAAATCTCGTACATTATTGGTCTAATTTCTTTTCCCTGATCAGAAAAACTATAGAATTCCTATTATTTTGGTTGGAATCTTGTGCACGTTTTCCAAGAGTAAATTGTCCGACGAGGAAATCGAGGTTCAAGATAGATGTAGTTAAATTTTTTTTCTAAACTTTTAATTAATTGTCAATTTGTTCTTGAATTATTAGGGTGTAATTCAAATAATGTATGTTTTTTACAAAGATTTGCAAAAGACATACCCAATCCTGAAAGATATCTTTTTTATTCCAATAATCTTGCAATGTTTTTACATCATTTATAAAATTTTACCTCTGCCTCAGCTCCTTTTTAATTTGTACTTACTTTTTTGCCAACATTTAAATTTGTGTTCTTATAAACTTGCTCTTAGAAAAAAGAGTTTGAAAATGGGGCTAAACTCCCTATCGCCTTCTGTGATTTACAACTTGTAATACGAGCAAGCTAGAAAAATGCTTGTGTTTACTTTACGTACCTCGTTAGCACTTGTAACTTTGGTCTGGTAAAATATCGGTGCATAGATCATTGCAGACAGCAACAACATGGCGACGAAGGAGAGATAGGTAATTAGGTACTGGATACCGTAAGTGTATATTTCAGATGGAATGCCCATCAATGCGATTGCAGATAAGAACGATGCTAGTAAAGATATAGAAATCGGCATCCAGTGCATACTTCCGCTTGCCGTGAGGTATTCCTTCGTGGTCGTTTGCTTGCCTTTATAGCCGTAGTAGATGCCGATTACACTTGAAAAGAGTAGCATCAGCGCAAAGACAACATAATCAACTGCTGAAAGTGTGTCCGCCATTTTGTTTTTGGGCCGTATCCAGATGCAGAGATCCTTGAGTTTTGTTCCCGATGTCTCGCCAACAGTCCTGTTTATTCTGCTTCTGAAAAGTTTGTTCAATTTGTGTCTGCAAATCACAAAAGACAGTTGTCAATCATTTAGTGAAATAGAATCAATCATTTCTGTCATCACTCAGTTCAAATTGCTACAGCATTTTTATCCAGGTGTTTTGTTTAACTCATGTCTTCTTGCTGTTCGTAAGTCAACCACATTAACATCGATTCAATAATAAACAATCAATTCAATAAATCCTCTTTAACCCTTCTCCTGGTGTATGGTGAAGTTTTTATTTTAATTTTCTTATTTTCAGCTTCATGCCATGCCCCAACTTCGAGCTCGCTCGAATAAATATTTGCTTCACGAGAAAATAAATGAATCAAGGAATGAAAAGATGAATAAATCAATGAATGAATGTATGAAAGAAGCTCTAGAGAAAGAGGAACTTTAGAGGAATGGTGACGAATTGGATGCCAAAATTCGAAAGCCAGAGAAGAGATAAAGGCCCTTCAAATTACATTGCGACTCATGAGTAGCAAGAATGCTTATTTCTCATTTAGTGCTCTTTTCTTCTATCTACAGCTTGTTTTTAATAAAAATTTGCATGTTTCAGGGCAATGAAAAATTCGATATTTTCCTAAGGCTATAGCCTTGCACTTTTTTCGAAAAATGACCACTACCAAAACAGTCTAAATATGCAATAAAAAGCAATAATTAATGCTTCTATTCTCATTCAGTGCTCTTTTCGTTTCTCTGCAGCTTGTTTTTAATAAAAATTTGCATGTTTTGGGGCCATGAAAAACTCGATATTTTTCTAAGGCTATAGCCTTGCACTTTTTTCGAAAAATGACCACTACCAAAACAGTCTAAATATGCAATTAAAAGCAATAATTAATGCTTCTATTCTCAATTATTGCTCTTTTCGTTTATCTACAGCTTGTTTTTAATAAAAATTTGCATGTTTTGGGGCCATGAAAAACTCGATATTTTTCTAAGGCTATAGCCTTGCACTTTTTTCG
>NW_027020228.1:3397764-3503415 GCF_013076305.1 Rhopilema esculentum | reverse complement strand
TTTTTTGCCAACATTTAAATTTGTGTTCTTATAAACTTGCTCTTAGAAAAAAGAGTTTGAAAATGGGGCTAAACTCCCTATCGCCTTCTGTGATTTACAACTTGTAATACGAGCAAGCTAGAAAAATGCTTGTGTTTACTTTACGTACCTCGTTAGCACTTGTAACTTTGGTCTGGTAAAATATCGGTGCATAGATCATTGCAGACAGCAACAACATGGCGACGAAGGAGAGATAGGTAATTAGGTACTGGATACCGTAAGTGTATATTTCAGATGGAATGCCCATCAATGCGATTGCAGATAAGAACGATGCTAGTAAAGATATAGAAATCGGCATCCAGTGCATACTTCCGCTTGCCGTGAGGTATTCCTTCGTGGTCGTTTGCTTGCCTTTATAGCCGTAGTAGATGCCGATTACACTTGAAAAGAGTAGCATCAGCGCAAAGACAACATAATCAACTGCTGAAAGTGTGTCCGCCATTTTGTTTTTGGGCCGTATCCAGATGCAGAGATCCTTGAGTTTTGTTCCCAATGTCTCGCCAACAGTCCTGTTTATTCTGCTTCTGAAAAGTTTGTGTAATTTGTGTTTGCAAATCACAAAAGACAGCTGTCAATCATTTAGTGAAATAAAATCAATCATTTCTGTCATCACTCAGTTCAAATTGCTACAGCATTTTTATCCAGGTGTTTTGTTTAATATATGTCTTCTTGCTGTTCGTAAGTCCATCACATTAACATCGATTCAAGAATAAACAATCAATTCAATAAATCTTCTTTAACCCTTCTCCTGGTGTATGGTCAAGTTTTTATTTTAATTTTCTTATTTTCAGCCTCATGTCATGCCCCAACTTCGAGCTCGCTCGAATAAATATATCCTTCACGAGAAAATAAATGAATCAAGGAATGAAACGATGAATCAATGAATGGATGAATCAATGAATAAATCAATGAATGAATATATGAAAGAAGCTCTAGAGCAAGAGGAACTTTAGAGGAATGGTGACGAATTGGATGCCAAAATTCGAAAGCCAGACAAGAGATAAAGGCCCTTCAAATTACATTGCGACTCATGAGTAGCAAGAATGCTTATTTCTCATTTATTGCTCTTTTCTTCTATCTGCAGCTTGTTTTTAATAAAATTTTGCATGTTTCAGGGCAATGAAAAATTCGATATTTTCCTAAGGCTATAGCCTTGCACTTTTTTCGAAAAATGACCACTACCAAAACAGTCTAAATATGCAATAAAAAGCAATAATTAATGCTTCTATTCTCATTTAGTGCTCTTTTCTTTTATATGCAGCTTGTTTTTAATAAAATTTTGCATGTTTCAGGGCAATGAAAAATTCGATATTTTCCTAAGGCTATAGCCTTGCACTTTTTTCGAAAAATGACCACTACCAAAACAGTCTAAATATGCAATAAAAAGCAATAATTAATGCTTCTATTCTCATTTAGTGCTCTTTTCGTTTATCTGCAGCTTGTTTTTAATAAAAATTTGCATGTTTTAGGGCAATGAAAAATTCGATATTTTTCTAAGGTTATAGCCTTACACTTTTTTCGAAAAATGACCACTACCAAAACAGTCTAAATATGCAATAAAAAGCAATAATTAATGCTTCTATTCTCATTTAGTGCTCTTTTCGTTTATCTACAGCTTGTTTTTAATAAAATTTTGCATGTTTCAGGACAATGAAAAATTCGATATTTTTCTAAGGCTATAGCCTTGCACTTTTTTCGAAAAATGACCACTACCAAAACAGTCTAAATATGCAATAAAAAGCAATAATTAATGCTTCTATTCTCATTTAGTGCTCTTTTCATTTATCTGCAGCTTGTTTTTAATAAAAATTTGCATGTTTTAGGGCAATGAAAAATTCGATATTTTTCTAAGGTTATAGCCTTACACTTTTTTTGGAAAATGACCACTACCAAAACAGTCTAAATATGCAATAAAAAGCAATAATTAATGCTTCTTTTCTCATTTATTGCTCTTTTCATTTATCTACAGCTTGTTTTTAATAAAAATTTGCATGTTTTAGGGCCATGAAAAATACCATGTTTTTCTAAGGCTATAGCCTTGCACTTTTTTTCGAAAAATGACCACTACCAAAACAGTCTAAATATGCAATAAAAAGCAATAATTAATGCTTCTATTCTCATTTAGTGCTCTTTTCATTTATCTACAGCTTGTTTTTAATAAAAATTTGCATGTTTTAGGGCCATTAAAAATTCGATATTTTTCTAAGGCTATAGCCTTGCACTTTTTTCGAAAAATGACCACTACCAAAACAGTCTAAATATGCAATAAAAAGCAATAATTAATGCTTCTATTCTCATTTAGTGCTCTTTTCGTTTATCTACAGCTTATTTTTAATAAAAATTTGCATGTTTTAGGGCCATGAAAAATTCGATATTTTCCTAAGGCTATAGCCTTGCACTTTTTTCGAAAAATTACCACTAACAAAACAGTCTAAATATGCAATAAAAAGCAATAATTAATGCTTCTATTCTCATTTATTGCTCTTTTCGTTTATCTACAGCTTGTTTTTAATAAAAATTTGCATGTTTTGGGGCCATGAAAAACTCGATATTTTTCTAAGGCTATAGCCTTGCACTTTTTTCGAAAAATGACCACTACCAAAACAGTCTAAATATGCAATAAAAAGCAATAATTAATGCTTCTATTCTCATTTAGTGCTCTTTTCGTTTATCTACAGCTTATTTTTAATAAAAATTTGCATGTTTTGGGGCCATGAAAAACTCGATATTTTTCTAAGGCTATAGCCTTGCACTTTTTTCGAAAAATGACCACTACCAAAACAGTCTAAATATGCAATAAAAAGCAATAATTAATGCTTCTATTCTCATTTAGTGCTCTTTTCGTTTATCTACAGCTTATTTTTAATAAAAATTTGCATGTTTTAGGGCCATGAAAAATTCGAAATTTTCCTAAGGCTATAGCCTTGCACTTTTTTCGAAAAATGACCACTACCAAAACAGTCTAAATATGCAATAAAAAGCAATAATTAATGCTTCTATTCTCATTTAGTGCTCTTTTCGTTTATCTGCAGCTTGTTTTTAATAAAAGTTTGCATGTTTTAGGGCCATGAAAAATTCGATATTTTCCCCAAAGCTATAGCCTTGCACTTTTTTCGAAAAATGACCACTAACAAAACAGTCTAAATATGCAATAAAAAGCAATAATTAATGCTTCTATTCTCATTTATTGCTGTTTTCATTTATCTATAGCTTGTTTTTAATAAAAATTTGCATGTTTTGGGGCCATGAAAAACTCGATATTTTTCTAAGGCTATAGGCTTGCACTTTTTTCGAAAAATGACCACTACCAAAACAGTCTAAATATGCAATAAAAAGCAATAATTAATGCCTTTATTCTCATTTATTGCTCTTTTCGTTTATCTGCAGCTTGTTTTTAATAAAAGTTTGCATGTTTTAGGGCCATGAAAAATTCGATATTTTCCACAAAGCTATAGCCTTGCACTTTTTTCGAAAAATGACCACTACCAAAACAGTCTCAATATGCAATAAAAAGCAATAATTAATGCTTCTATTCTCATTTAGTGCTCTTTTCGTTTATCTACAGCTTATTTTTAATAAAAATTTGCATGTTTTGGGGCCATGAAAAACTCGATATTTTTCTAAGGCTATAGCCTTGCACTTTTTTCGAAAAATGACCACTACCAAAACAGTCTAAATATGAAAGAAAAAGCAATAATTAATGGTTCTATTCTCATTTAGTGCTCTTTTCGTTTAGCTGCAGCTTGTTTTTAATAAAATTTTGCATGTATTGGGGCCATGAAAAATTCGATATTTTTCTAAGGTTATAGCCTTGCACTTTTTTCGAAAAATGACCACTACCAAAACAGTCTAAAAATGCAATAAAAAGCAATAATTAATGCTTCTATTCTCAATTATTGCTCTTTTCATTTCTCTGCAGCTTGTTTTTAATAAAAATTTGCATGTATTGGGGCCATGAAAAATTCGATATTTTTCTAAGGCTATAGCCTTGCACTTTTTTCGAAAAATGACCACTACCAAAACAGTCTAAAAATGAAATAAAAAACAATAATTAATGCTTCTATTCTTATTTATTGCTCTTTTCTTTTATCTACAGCTTGTTTTTAATAAAAATTTGCATGTTTTAGGGCAATGAAAAATTCGATATTTTTCTAAGGCTATAGCCTTGCACTTTTTTCGAAAAATGACCACTACCAAATCAGTCTAAATATGCAATAAAAAGCAATAATTAATGCTTCTATTCTTATTTATTGCTCTTTTCGTTTATCTACAGCTTGTTTTTAATAAAAATTTGCATGTTTTAGGGCAATGAAAAATTCGATATTTTTCTAAGGCTATAGCCTTGCACTTTTTTCGAAAAATGACCACTACCAAAACAGTCTAAAAATGAAATAAAAAGCAATAATTAATGCTTCTATTCTTATTTAGTGCTCTTTTCATTTATCTACAGCTTGTTTTTAATAAAAATTTGCATGTTTTGGGGCCATGAAAAACTCGATATTTTTCTAAGGCTATAGCCTTGCACTTTTTTCGAAAAATGACCACTACCAAAACAGTCTAAATATGAAAGAAAAAGCAATAATTAATGCTTCTATTCTCATTTAGTGCTCTTTTGATTTATCTACAGCTTGTTTTTAATAAAATTTTGTATGTTTCAGGGCTATGAAAAATTCGATATTCTTCTAAGGCTATAGCCTTGCACTTTTGTCGAAAAATGACCACTACCAAAACAGTCTAAATATGCAATAAAAAGCAATAATTAATGCTTCTTTTCTTATTTGTTGCTCTTTTCTTTTATCTACAGCTTGTTTTTAATAAAAATTTGCATGTTTTAGGGCAATGAAAAATTCGATATTTTTCTAAGGCTATAGCCTTGCACTTTTTTCGAAAAATGACCACTACCAAATCAGTCTAAATATGCAATAAAAAGCAATAATTAATGCTTCTATTCTCATTTATTGCTCTTTTCGTTTATCTACAGCTTGTTTTTAATAAAAATTTGCATGTTTTAGGGCAATGAAAAATTCGATATTTTTCTAAGGCTATAGCCTTGCACTTTTTTCGAAAAATGACCACTACCAAAACAGTCTAAAAATGAAATAAAAAGCAATAATTAATGCTTCTATTCTCATTTAGTGCTCTTTTCATTTATCTACAGCTTGTTTTTAATAAAAATTTGCATGTTTTGGGGCCATGAAAAACTCGATATTTTTCTAAGGCTATAGCCTTGCACTTTTTTCGAAAAATGACCACTACCAAAACAGTCTAAATATGAAAGAAAAAGCAATAATTAATGGTTCTATTCTCATTTAGTGCTCTTTTCGTTTATCTGCAGCTTGTTTTTAATAAAAATTTGCATGTATTGGGGCCATGAAAAATTCGATATTTTTCTAAGGCTATAGCCTTGCACTTTTTTCGAAAAATGACCACTACCCAAACAGTCTAAAAATGCAATAAAAAGCAATAATTAATGCTTCTATTCTCATTTAGTGCTCTTTTCATTTCTCTGCAGCTTGTTTTTAATAAAAATTTGCATGTTTTAGGGCAATGAAAAATTCGATATTTTTCTAAGGTTATAGCCTTGCACTTTTTTCGAAAAATGACCACTACGAAAACAGTCTATATATGCAATAAAAGGCAATAATTAATGCTTCTATTCTTATTTGTTGCTCTTTTCTTTTATCTGCAGCTTGTTTTTAATAAAAATTTGCATGTTTTAGGGCCATGAAAAATTAGATATTTTTCTAAGGCTATAGCCTTGCACTTTTTTCGAAAATTGACCACTACCAAAACAGCCTAAATATGCAATAAAAAGCAATAATTAATGCTTATATTCTCATTTAGTGCTCTTTTCATTTATCTACAGCTTGTTTTTAATAAAATTTTGTATGTTTCAGGGAAATGAAAAATTCGATATATTAAAAGTGTATAATGACCACTATGATAATGGACTAATTATGCCATATAAAGCAAAAATAAATGTGGCTCAAGTAATTTGGAGCTGTTTCCGTTTATTTAGAGTTTGTTTTTGATAAAAAGCTACATATTCTTTTGCTATAAAATGCTTTTTTCGCAGTAAAATGTCTTATAGGTTTTTCAAGTTGGTGGTAGATCGCATAGTTGAATCTTGTTATGTTGGACCTTCAAGGCTGCCAGTGAGTGGTCTGACTTAGCTTAACTGGTGTGCGGTTTTAGACTTGAATAAGGTAGAAAGATCAGTCCGACGTATGCCGGGTAACATTCAACGGCTCTCGATTTAATATGAAAAAAATTAGTCAAATAAAATGGCAGTCTGAGTTTTAGAAATATTTCCTTTATCAAAATATAGCAAGTGTTCACAATAACCGATAACACCTTGAATGTCAGTTAAAAGATTAACAATGTACTTGGTTTTTTTCCATCAGAACTTTGTTGACTGATTGGAAGAGTGAGAAAAATGTCTTTTACTTTGTCAATGTCAGTGCTCCGGCTCCTTGGCCGTAACCGAATCCTTTAGGCCCAAAATTCTTTCCATAACATCCTGAAAATGGAATAACCATTTAGAGAAAATGAAAGTCATTTAAAGGAAGAGAAACGTAGGAGAAGGTGTTTATTGGACAATATTTTTATTTGACAACTTTAGGCCAGTGACGTCACAGCCTAATTGTAAGACTGATAAAAGTAAAGTATTAATACAAAGTATTTAATATAAATTGTTTGCATAATACAAGAAATTTTTGTAAGTATGGATAACTATAATTAGTTTAAAATTAGGAGAAAGCTACAAATTGTTTGATATTAGGTAATACAGTGGTTTCAACCAATTCTGAGTGATAAAAATTTCTCCCAGAGTACAGCACCGCAATAAACTCAAATTGGACCATTTTCTGCTTCAGTCCTGCAGTACCAGCCTTTTCCTTCGGGTTAATAGATTTCAATCTGATACGGTGTCTGTATATCTGTTTTTCACGGCTAAGACTGAATTTAGCCGTGAAGATCATCTTGTTGGGGTCAACTTCAATAGGGTTAGATCGTCGCTTTTGCAGCTGATAGTGCCAACTCTGTCCAACGCTTTAGATTTCCAACAAAAACGTGTAAATTTCCTCTAGTGTATCAAAAAATCCGATCGCAGGCGTGCAAAAAATCGAAAAAATGTGATGTACAGCGCTCATGCGCCGCCTAGGCATATGCCCCCCCCCCTGGAGTGCACGGGGTGCAGGGGTTGATGTCACGCTCGTGCTTAGCCCTAGTTAACGGCAAGTCATTTTGACAAGTTCAACATTGTTTTACCAATACACTAGAAATAAATATGAACAAAATTGAGTACCTTTGCAGTAAATTTCTCCGTCTTTATCAGCTACTGAAGTCGAGTCCAGTTTTTTGTTGCATTCTTTGCATGAGAAACAAGTCTTATGCCAAGACTGAAAGAAAACATTCTCATTACTTTCCAGGTTTAAATAAATTTTCAAACGAAAAAGTTCCCGATTATTAGGGAGGCAATTTGTCAAATAGTACCAATCACCCTTTTTAATATCAACAAGGGACAAGGGACATCTCAATAACAAGGGACAGATTTAGGCGGCAAGGTTGGGGGGGGCGCTAGATAATGATTGGATTTTAATGTCACACCCTTAACGTGACTGGAAAATGATGAAAACCCCAATTTTCAAAATTCAGTTTTTTAGCTTTAAGATAAAGGAGATAAGACGATAAATCAAGAAACATTTTTGCAACTTACTGATCCGGCACCTATAATCTTCTCAGCTGCATAAACTGACTTTCCACATCTTGGACACTTGTCAGCTCCACCAAAACTGGTAGCAGCTCCTCCACCTCTTCCGCCCTGCGCAACAGGCTTCTGGGAACCTCCAAAGTCAGTTCTCATAACGCCAGCACCTTGACCAAATCCATAGCCACTCGGTCCGAACTTTTTCCCATAACATCCCTTGCAGTAAATTGATACTTTGTCTGAAGAATAAAACGACTTAACGTTGAGCACAAATTTTAAAAGACAAATCATCTATTTTTGGATGAATACTTCAGGAAAACAGAAAATTTGCTAGAATTGTATAATATAATCCAGGTCTTTACTTCCAACAACATCGTTAGCATGTTGAAATTTCGATCTAGGGCAGCTAAAATATGTTAGACATTCGATTAAGCTGGAGAATGACACCAATTATCAGGATATTATATCTCTAGATAATTGAATACATTGTTTTTTAAGAAAAGGGCGTTCACAAAAACTTAGCCTAGCCTGACAACAACAACTATCTCATAATCATTTAATGTCTCTTCTGAAGGGGTAAAACTCTTTAAACAAAAGCTACGTGTACATCTGGTAAACCATAGATTGTCCGTACATTTCACAAATAGATGTTTGGTACAATATTACTTGGTTACAACATTCGAGGGCTTAACGCGAATTTGGAAGCATAAATAATTACAGTTGTAAGAATACTTTAGAAAAACAGAAAATTTGCTTCAATAAATGGATTTTCTAATAATTCTAAAATTAGCCAACGGCCTAATTGAGGTTTTTGAGGCCTGCTGCTTGCCACCAATCATTGAGGGAAAAGACGAAGAAGACAGGGACAAAACAACGTAGAAAGCCCGAGTTTGAGGAGGTCAGAAACCTTCGTAGTCTCAATATGACATAAAGACAACCTTGTTTTAGTCGAAAATCGTGTCAAAGGAGTTAAAAACGAAGTCAAGGGTTGGTTCCTGTTCTTTATGGTGAATTATTGATTAAGAAAAAAGTGATAAACACTAAGCCATTTTGGAAACTTTGCAACATTTTGGCTGGTAAACAAATCAGACAAAAATGGAATTAGCGGAGTTAACAACTATCTGCCTACCTCCTTCACGTTTGTCAGAGACAGAGCCACTATCCAACATCTTGCTACAGTCGAAGCATTTGAAGCAAAGTTTGTGCCATGCTTTGCCGCATGCATCAACTTTTTCATTGAAGTAGACAGTCTTGTCACAAGCGCCGCACTTTGGACCACCACCAAAAGACATCTGGAGAAAAAAAAGATCGTAAAACGGTGTTATTTCAAAGGCAAAATAAAACCTAATACTCGGAGTAGCAACTTAGAACCATCCTGTTCATGTTGAGTCCATGCAGTTATATCAAAATTGGTGATCATTAAAGTTTTAGCTATCAACTAGTTTTTTGCCATTATACTATTTTATCTTAGGCCTGAGTTGCGACGCCGGGTTGGGTTCACTTCAGATTGGTTTTTGCTTTGGATTTGGGCTTTCAATAACGCGGCGCTGAGGAAACACGGAGCACTTTAATTGCAAGACCGGAGTGAAAGTCTGGAATAGAAGTTTGGCATAAAAGTTTAAATAAATCCGAAGTACTCCACTTAGCATTTTATCCCGCGTTAACACTCAATCAGAACATATTCACTCCAGTGCCTCGCGCCTAAACCAAGCTGTCTCCTTAACCTTTAATGTTGTTTGGAAAATGGCACTTGCTGAAGTAGTTCAGTTAGGGGTCATCACGGCCCAGCCATTTCGTTGCATCAAAAAAATAAAAATATGTTACTGCTTTCTAATTTTTGGTTTTTTCAGTCTAAATTTGTTCGTGCTTTTGATGATATAGATTTTTGCCACAATTAATATATTTTGGCGGATTCACGTAAAATTGGAATATCCAGAAAGGAGTAGATTGCAAAAAAGCTTTAGAGTCGATAGGCCTGAAGAAGGAAAGATGAACGGACCGCAAATCAAATGGTTTGCGGTTTACGTCCCTAACATGATCAAACTTTGAGGGGAGTCGCTGGCCTGTGGGCAGACTAGGAGTCGCTACCTAGCTATCTGTAATTCCAGACGTGGGAATCATGAGGTGTGGTGGAAGGCTAGGGCATTTCTTCGATAAGCACGGCTTCTCGGTGTCTTTAAAACCTACCTAAACACTTCTCGATCTCTTTAAAGTACAACGCAGACGAAGGATGGACACATGTCGTAACTCTGAACCGCACCACCCAGATTTTTAGAGCTAATCGCAATCTAACCACGTCACATGCATGGAGATACAACCTCAGATTTTAATCTCATATAAAAACAGGGTATCATGAAACATGAAATCGCATTAAACGATGGTTATCGTTCATTATTTAGTGGACAATTTACCAGTTTGTCTTGATAAAAATTGCTTTATATCCAAAGTTAGATAACTCTCCTTGATCCCTTGTCTTGTGGTTAATTTATCAACTTTAAATCTTCTAATTGTCTAACTGAGTTAGGATCGTAGAAATAATGAGGAACATTTTCTACATTGATTTGGTAAAAAGCTTTACCAAAATCCACCATATAATCGCAGGAGGGGCAAATATGTAGATACATGGAATTTGACGTATCTATACCTTCAAAAATTTCAAAAATGAATATAGTTTTACTTTGTGTTAGATTTATTGGAAGAGGTGGAAGGGCCTTAACTCCAGCACCATAGCTAAATGATATTCTCATTCATTCAAAACCTGATAATTTGACCACAAACTTTGGGACGAAAGCACAGGGAGTCTGCCCTTTCCACACCCAGGCAACGTCATGCTTAAATTGTGTTCTCAAGAAAGGTTTTAAAGCTGTGTGTTTTGTCTGAAGTAAATTTCACTCCGGGCTGTACTTTTCCTTTTTTAACCCCAGTCGTTTGAAGGCCAAAATTGTATAATGACCTCCTCTTAGTTGTTATATATTCAATGTTTGCCAGAATAAGATATAACTTAAGCTCAGTTTTGCAGGGCCCGCGCCACTGGGGGAGCCGGGGTGGCCATGGCCCCCAATTTTTTGGCGAAGCAAGCAGTTTTGAAACTGCAATAAAAGGGGTCAGAAGCCTTGACCCCCTAAAATTTTAGCCTTGGCCACTTTAATATTTGTGGCGCGGGGTCCTGTTTTGAGGACTACGTTGTTCTTTTTCCGAATCAAATAGGCAGCCTACTTGATTGGCAAATCTGTTTATTGCTTGAATCCAAGAAATTTCATACTTGGGGAGCCATGTCGGCAGCCTTTATCGAAATACCAGACAATTTAGTATCATCTTGTTACTGATGTGAACTTAAAGGGCCTAATTTCGTTTTCTGACCAAAAAACGCCGCATTGAAAAGGTATAGACATTAACTGGCTAGCTATTCTAACTCAGTTTGGGCAAGAAAATATTGTTAAGATAGATAAAAAGAAACTTGTCTCGAAGACTAAGCAAATCAAAGGCAGGGTTACAAAATCGAAACAAGTTGGGTAAAGATTCTTATATCAGTGGCGCCACAAGCCCGAAAAAAGTGGGGTGGACAAAAAAAACTTCTCGACCACACCCTTCATTGTCTCGGAATACGTGGGAAATGGCTGTTGAATACTTATTGATCTATTTAGAAATTTTTGGAAAAGCAACTTTTTCAAGCAGCATATTTCGTAACGGGGGCTTTTGCAAGAGCGAAAATCGAAATCGATCTGATTAATCCCCCCCTCCCCCTCCCCTATATTTTTTCAACTGACTGCGAGAAATTCCAAAATCGGTCTCTGGGAAAACTTGGGTGGAGCCAGTCCACTCCGTAGCGACGCCACTAGATACGAGAGTCATACAGTAAATAGTTATGCTGAAAATTGCACCCTTTTGTTCTAGCCCATGGCTTTTGCAAAATATTTAGAATTACACCCCACAAGTCACGATCAAAAGAACAATGCAAACATGAGCAGCTGAATCTTTTAGGTAAACTCGAAAGCTCAAACGGTGGAACAGGTTTATGCTTTCCATGGCCTGCAATGCACGTAGTTGAGATAAACGGTTGACCAATCCCTTTCTATTCATTCCAAAGGATTTACACAAACCGCTTTCATTTTAATACCTTTCTCAGAAAAACCCACAACACGAGCATCAAAACAAACAGAGTGAATTTGTAAATGAACTTGCATGGTAGAGACTCAGTCAACAATCCGAAAACGATGCAAGCATAGCCGATATTCCATGAGGTTTTAGCAATGAATAATCAAGAATATTCGCTGGATTTTAGCCAAAATATTGATTTAAAATTGCATATTCTGTCTTGAAGGACGTCTCAATCTTTAAAAGCCGAAAGTCTATTTTTCAAATAACTATTTGGGTTTAGATTAAATGTACACAATAAGATTTCATGTAGTTGCAGAGCATGTCGAGGTCAGCTTTGGGAGTTTGTTTCCCTGTTACAAGTAAACAAAATCTACTCTGTCCGTAATTTGGACAATTTGACTATGGGCTAAGGGAATCTGTGAATTCAAAACAGCTTTCTAGCAATGACAATTCCATAGAAAGGACACCGGAAAAGAATAAAATCTGGCAAACTACGTACGGAGCCCCCCCCACTTTTCTAGAGCCCCCACTTTAAAATGTGCCCCTCTGTCCTGCTATTTACACAGAGAATGGTATTTTTCGAATGAATCATCCTTCTTTTTTTTAAAGGGCTGCCACGCAAGTTTGATTTTTAGGGGCCCTGTTGTTTAAGATCTTTAATCAAATTTTAAAATGTTAAAGATTTTTCATTGCCAGCATTCATTGAACTTTGAAAAGAAAACAAAACGATATAGTATCTGAATGGAAATTGTACAAAAGGGCCATACAATTGGGCGTGACATAGTGACATATGGGACAAGAGGGTGCTTTGAGAACTGAAGCTTCGAAGAACTTTGTACAGAATTGAAAATATTTGCTCTCTTTTGGCAAACACTACGAGTTAAATTACGATTTTGTTGTCATTTGCTTGCAAAAATGAAAAAAGCCATCCTTTCCATAGAAGAAATGCAAGGACACTTGATGCTTCAAAGTTTTAGAGAAGCAAATCAAATGAACAAAATATCACAGTAAATTTGAATTTTGCCACCACAGTAACGATTTCAATTTACAAACTTTCATTTGTTCACTCAAAGGAGAAGATTCCAACATGGCAGGTGATTTTAGTTTGAGTAAACAAAGGTTCAGTTTGAGTAAGCAAACGTACAGTTCGACTTGCCATGAAAACTGAAACCAGTTTTTCAGACATTGACATTGCCTGCAAACAATTGAAAGTGAACGCCCAGTAATCCGGTATAAAAAGACGTTATATTGGTTTTGTCTCTCTAACAAAAGGCGGCTAAATGTCAATGAATCGAAGATAATAAAACTTCAAATATCGTTACTTTATTTGAGCTGCCCTAAAGTAACGTGAATGGAAGTCAGGTTCATCGGGGCAGGTTAAAGCATTCACTACAAGGACAAAATGGGCCTAACATACTGAGCAAACAATGCTACCTCGTGTTATTCTGTCTGTTCAAATAACAAATTTACTGCAAAACAATATCATATAAAATTTATAAGCCATTTAGATAGGCCTCAACGTAGGTTAGAGAGTTATAAGTGGCATAAACGAATATTTGAATAGCAAAAAACTGGATTAAAAATCTTTGACTTCAATCTTTAAATGGGTGTAGCCTTTCGTTCGAATGTTTTGTTAGTAGACTTGGATTAGTGCAAAAGGGACAGCATTTTAACCATTAAAATCCCAAACGGCATAATCTCAAAGCAATGAAGAAAGAGAAAAAAGTTTTAAACAGACAATGAGGTCCCATTTCGTGGAATTCCACGTAAGTGCCCACATAATTGCAAGCGATTAGGCCACGACGTGAGTTCGTTTCGCAACTTCCGTATTTGACCGCAGTCTAGACGGAAACATTATAAACAAAACGTTGTAAAATCAAGAAATTAGCACAAACTTACCTTTAATTTGGCTACCAATACCTAAATTTAGTAGACCGATGAGGATACGTGCTTCTAGATGCCTCGACACCGACTGCACCCCGAATTACCGGATGCGAACTTTGTTTCAATTGCACGCAACCACAAAAATTTATTCAATTTGATTAATGACGAAAGTATAGGTGCGTTGACAATGTTTGACAACAAAAGGCTGATAGGTGAAGCGTTAAACATGACCTTAAATGGATTGGTAATGGGACAATCACCACAGAAGAAACAATATTCTTTTGATGGAACATCTTTCTGTTTTTTCACTAGCTTCATACACAACCGTATCTGGTCCATCTTGGATTCCCCCAATGAATGCAAGGAGAGTAATTGCATCTTGAGTTGAAGGATTTTTACTTTTGACTGAAAGGGTAAAATTTCTAGTCGGCGGTGAGAGGTTACCCCGACAGTGGCAGGGCCTCCGACGAAGAGGGGCCGAGGGGGCCATGGCCCCCACTTTCTGGCAAAACAATATAACTATTTTCAAGATCTTTTGCTATGGATGTTAAATTTCCCCTTGTCCCCACCACTTTCAGCATTGTGTCGGAGCCAATGAGTGGGGGTAGCAAGTATGTTCTGAGTAGGGGTGGGGTTGGGACACAATGATTTGATAGTTACTGCGCATCCAAGGACACCTTTTCATAGTGATTATCAAAATAAAGAGTCATAGATATCGTGAAAAAACATTTATGCCTCCTGATGTTACGGGGACGTTACGCTCCTATTGAATTGATCCTATTGGACATTGGATAAAAAGGCTGTTTATCAATGTCCAGTCGCTTTGTACAATAATACCAGCAACATAACACCCCATCCCCCTCCCCAGTTCCAGTGAATAACTACAAGGTATTGTCACAGAATAGGGGAAAAGGCTTGACTCTAGCTGAAGCCCCCCTGAAGCCCCCTAAAGCATCACAAGGGGCAGACGAGGAGGTTCTAGATCTATGACTATTCTTTCATAATGCTGACAAGAAAAATACTACCAAAAAACCACAAAATTCCTTAAAAAATTGTTTAATTTTCACGTGAATTTTATAAATAAAGAAAAAAATGCTCGGCAAAGACAAGGCCAAAAATTCATGTCCTAAACATATATCTCTGGCTACAATTGCAGCAGTTGTTTTAAATGCACCTGATAAGATAAAAATCGCCAGTTAGAAAATTGTTTATGATCCAGTGTTTGGCAGTGCACCTCCACCAACTCCAAATCCAAAACCTTTTGGTCCGAAATTCTTACCATAGCACCCTATAAAGAGAAAGGCTCAATATTTCAGAACTCGTTGGCTTTTTGAGTGGTCACTAAGTTAAACAGGGATGGATTTAAGCGGCAAAGATGGCGGGAAGGGGGGGGGGGTGCTAGATAATGATTGGATTATGAGCCACACTCTTGATGATTGAAAACTAATGTAAACACCTATTTTTAAAATTCTGTTTTTATTCTTAATAAAACTAATCGAAGAAGATAAATAATAATAAAGCAACTTTTCTGCATGATTTTGTTATCAATGACTTCCATAAATGCTTATTACAGTTGAAACAAGGTTTATCAAAAAGTACAAACATACATATGGAGGATCTGTCACATCCCCCACACTCCCCAGTAATTCCGTCCCTGCATCTAAAACTCAGGCCATCATGATGAACTAAGCAAAAAGCCAGTTTTGTAGGGCTAGGGGGCTGGACTGAAGGGCCCAGAGGGGTTTCAATGGCTCGTGGAAGCTAAGGGGATAGGGTGGGGGAAAGAAACTACCCCTCTTTAGGATGCAGTATAATGCCTGGTGTTGATATTACAGTGCAATTCGGAGTAGGATCGTTCTGATGAGCACACCAAAGCCGAGTACCCGTAAAATACATTAACTCAAACGAAGGGAAATTCACTCTTGCAATAAACGTACGAGATTTAAACGAAATTCAAAGGGATTTCTATGGATTTTCTATTAAAGCTAAAGGATTTCCACCAAAGGCGTACAAGACTTCTAAATAATGGTTTTCCCCTCCAGCTAGAAGCAAAGCCTATTCACGACACATTACTAATAGTCTTCGCAGGTCGAACGTAAATTTTTCAGCAAATGAATAGAGCTAATAAATAAGGTATTCCTACTAAACTCTTTTTGATAAGACCCAGATATTAAAGTCAGGGTCATCGAGAGGTCTCGAAAGCCCTGGAGCAAAACTGAAACAGTAGGCCAGGCCCTTCAGTTTAGCTTAAAATGCATTTCAGAATAGTCTTGCAGTCATTACTTGCAATTGAAAAATTTGTTTTATTCTTTTCAAGCATACTTTTGCTAACTTAAATAGCTTAACTTAATGTAAATAAGCTTGTAATACCTTTGCTAATAAAAATACCTTTGGTTCCTTAAAATGGAATTCATTACCTTATTATGCCCGCAGAACTCGGTGCCCTGGAGCAAGTTGCCCCATATTGCCCCCTCTCGGAGGCCCTGATTAAAGTGCGCTCTTATGAGAAAAAAAGATTAGTGAAGGGATTTACACGGTACCTTTGCAATAGATTTCTCCATCTCTGTCAGTACAGGTAGTTGAATCAAGGCGTTTGTTACAGTCCTTGCATGTGAAACACATTTTGTGCCATGCCTTTGAAAAACAAAACCTTGAATTAAAAGGAAGCAAATTGGCCGTTGTAAAAGATTTAAAAACCTATCACTGCAAAAAAATTGCCTTAGGTACTTCAGTGTCCTAGTTTTGGTAGTGAATGTCGAAAATATGATGATTATAATCACATCAAAATTTATTAATACACAATATCTATTATCTTGATATAACTTTAATATTTGCATATTGTATAAAACAAGCCTCAGCATACAATAAGACTGTATTAGCCTAGACACAAAAAATGATACGAACTAGCAACTTTGTTTCAAAATTACTTTGGTAGCAAACTACTTGTGTTATTAAAATGACCAAGATAGACCCCTTTATACATTGCATGTTAGGGCGCATAACAAAAACTACAAACATCGTTATCATATGAGTCGAGGGGAGGGGGGGGGGGGTGTAACACCCCGAGTCTTTAAATATATTTGAAAAGGTAGGAAAATCTGCAAGTTATCGGACAATATAGGTAGTCATGAATGCACCTTTATATAAGAAAATTATATTGAATTGTAAAAAAATTAATGTTATACTTCATCTCCAAAACCTGAAGAAAACACATCGAAGTCGTTGTCATTAAAGGAATTTTATAACAAAAGTATTCACGAAATAATTTTAACGTTCTTTGAGCAAAAGCTTCTAGTACAATTCTAGTAGAAAAATACGATTAGCTTATTACGAGTTGGAAGTTCGTTT
This sequence comes from Rhopilema esculentum, assembly GCF_013076305.1. The sequence continues at coordinate 3,486,338 of NW_027020228.1, read as the reverse complement.
AATTCAGCCCCTCTCCCCCCCCCCAAAAAAGGTCCGTCAATTTTACGTTCCTGTATGAATAATCAAGTTCTTTAAGGGCATCGCCTGAAAGTGGCACTAATAAATGATGTCTCGTCTCAAACTATTGCAATGTAACTCAAAGCTTGAGAACATTCTTTGAAAAACCGATGATCCTTTCTTTGACTGCCCAACCCATGTCTCTAGCAATGGGATTAATATGAAAGCTTTTTAGTGAAATCGAAATGATCCTAGCAGATCCGCTTGAAGTGTGTTTTGGTATGGTCACATCGAATGAAGATTTGCCTGTATGATAACAAATAGTCGCGGTTCTTGCCTCGATACTTACCTTTGATATGTCTTAATATTAAAATTGCTTTTAGGATGATTATTCGAGACAACGATTTTATCTTAATGCAATTTTGAATTTATAATAAATTTATACGAAGAAAGAGACTATTCTATGGATGACGTTCGAACATGGCCTGTTGTCAAGACTTTGTGCGACACGCATTTGGTATATCTATTTAGCGTGATTGCTTTGATATCAAAATGTCTATGATATTAAAAAGCAGAAACAATTTTTTCTGTTTTAGTTTTATCTCAAAAGAATCTTCAAATGATCGTTTGAATAATCGACCATATCAGTCCAACGCAATGCAAAATAGGCCTGTATGAAGCTAGTTTCAGACCCTTCCGCTATTTAAATCCTTCAAAACTATGAATTCACAGACGCCTTCTAATATGTTTAACAGCTCCTATAAACATGTTTATTTGTACCTCGCCAGCTCCGACAACCTTTTCAGCTTCATACACAGTTTTGCCACATCTCGGGCATTTGGGCCCACCTCCAACTGAACTGGTTCCTCCTGCACTTGGGTTGGAGGGAACATTGCTTTTGGCCCATTTTTGGCCGGTCGCATCCTTGCCTGCATCCATGCTTAAAGTGCCAGCTCCTCCGCCAAAACCATAGCCTTTGGGTCCAAAGTTTTTGCCATAGCAAGATGCGCAGTAAATTTCCTCTGCAAGGGAAACCGAATATGTTAGGGCCTATCAACATAGAGAGGACAGTAGTTTAAGGCGAGACAAAGTTTGCTAAGGAAAACAGTGTCTCATTACAAACTCACGTAAGTATAAAACTGAGTAGGTAAAATGCTTGATGATGAGAAAGGTATTTTTGTTTCGTTTCCCAGCAGAGGATCGAGACTGGCTACTGTAAATGCGACCCGGATCTTAATTGCCTTTGCGATTCTTTTACTATACTTTTGTTCTATCGGTACTCCATCCAAATTGGTGACTTCTAGAATACGCCTTTCTTAAAATGGATGGATCTAAAAGCGATCGTTGTCGCTTCAGCCCTTTCTGAAATTTATGCAAAATTATGCCATTTTGTGTACCGCAACATGAGTTGTAGCTCGTAACGTCTCTAATCATGACGTTTTATGCGGAAAGGTTTACGTGAGGTTAGAGAGTTATAAGGTAAAACATTAATAGCTATTTCTCTTGCTTATCGGAGCAGTTATAAACTAGGATCAAATACAGCCTATGGCAGTCTCTAATAAGGACAATTGCGTGCTCAAGAATATAATTTCCACCCTTGTGTAGAGGTGCATACTTTTAGAAAATGGGTTTGGTGCATCAGTTTCTTGCAGCCGAGGGGTTGCAACAGGCAATCCAAATTAATCAAACGGAGTGATTTACGTACGAGACTCTTTTCTCTCACGAACAGTATTGCTATCTAAACTCTTGTTGCAGTCCTTGCAAGTGAAGCAATGCCGATGCCATTTTGCGCCTGCGCCTATCCTTTCTTCCGCCTGGTAAACAGACTTTCCACAACGCTGACACTTCGATGCCATCTGCAAAAAAAAGTTCAAGCTTATTTCCAACCGCAAAGATTGCAAAGATTGCCTTAACCTAGAATACCTTTTAACATACATTTCTAAAATGAATCACTGGGTACGGTTCTAAAAAATCTTCTCAACAAAGTATAGTCGACATTGTGTAAAGATGGAAGTTTTTTGGATGAAGACCCAAGACTGGGGGTTGTGCATGACATGTTATTGGAAATAGGGTAAAAACCCAGGTTGCCAAGCAAGGATCCAACCAGTGGCGGTGCCAGCTATTACAGAGTGGGAGGGTAATGGGCGTGGTCAGTGAGACCACGTCCCTTTTGTGTCGTTTCGGTGCTTTGTGCCAGGTTAACTTTCCTTAGTAAATTTTATCTACTCATACCCAGCACTTTTTAATCCTTTCTTAAAAGAAATAGGTAAAACATGTTTTCAGAAAAGTGGGGGGGGGGGGGGGGGGAGGGTGGTAATAGCAAACCACCACTTGGCATCGCCACTGGATCCAACATAGAAAACAGATGCATGCAAAGAGAATCAGGCTTTAGAAGTTCTGCACAAAATGTGTACAATGCATGGACAAATCTGATTCCGATGTCTAACGATGTCTAACAAACTTTTTCAATGCATAAAGGCTATAAGGTTGATTCTGAGACATTTTGCAATAGCATAACCCCCCATTCTTTTCAGAGAACTAGTCCGCTGTCTTAAAGGTCGTCGGAGTTCCTTGACAAAATAAGGACATTTTGAGGCACAAGCAGGCTAGCTTACTTGACGACTCTGTCAAGAGATTAAAGAACGGAGCAAGCCTTAAGAGCAGAACGCAGGGATTCAACTAGCATGCTAGCTTAGCTCCGTTAGCAATTGTTATACCCTGCCTTTTTCTCCTTTTCTCAGATCCATTGAAGAGCTTTTCATTTCTATCTGATAATCCGTAGGCGTGGTGCTCCTTTGCGGTACTGGGCTTCCGCAAACACGCTAATGCCCAGTGTCAAACACACAGGTGTCTCTAAGTAGGTGAAGAAATGGAACTAATATGGCTGCAGTGAAAGGCATTATCCCTTCATGCTATGAAATAAAACGGTATTAAGGTATTAGCGCTTCAATGATATTATATTTCAGTGACAACGTTGTGAGCCTCCATGATCAACATCTTTTTTCCCGTGAACACGCAGCCGGAGATCATTCACAGGAGCCCCTGCGTAGCACAGTAAGCGGGGAAGAAGCTGTAATATATGTTGCCCATGGCAAAATGGTTGTAAATTTCGTGGATAAAGCGAACATAAACAAACCAATTTCCTATTGAAACTAGAAAGATCCCCCCCCCCCCCCGAACAAAACCTTTGCTTGGAAAACGGATGATAGGTTTCCTTTACTCTGTTTCTTTTGTTTATTTGTGTGCAGGGGGAGAGGTTGTGAATATGCAAAATCGAAGTTTGCCGTAAACTATACCATCTATTTTCATCTAAAATCTTAAAAAAATAATGTCTTTTTACAAAGCAGGATCATTTTATCTTATGCATTGAATGTAGCAATGAAAATCTAAAAAAGGCAAGTCGAAGGAAAGTTTTCTAGGAAGGAACATAGTTTTGAGAGAAACAAGGTTGATGCTGCTTCGTAATGTTGCAGTTTAAGTGTTGTCCCAAAAAAGCACCTACAGACTTTCTGGTTAGCTTTTTTTACTCATGTATATATCTTCAACCCCTGACAAAAATGGTCGAGATTCTCATTTATAAATAACATACTTTAATGATATAATGGCCTTAAAGTGTTTAAACAAAGTAACACGGGTTGTAGGCGGAGCCACAAAACTTCATTGCTTAATTCATATGGAGCCAACATGTAAATAACAATATTTTGAAAACAATGCTTGCACACTGACTGCAGCTGCTATAGAATGTTTAACTGAGTCTGTTTTGCTTAGTGCATTTTTGTGGAATCATCGTTATTTTCTTCTCCTCAAACTTATCTTCTGCTCTAAGCATGCATTTGTACGATTGCGAATTAGTTTTGGCTAGGCAAGGGGTAAAAGCCACTTATGGTAGACGTTTTCTAAACCTTTAGGCGGATTTTGCAAACTCGAAAGACAACTAGGTTCTCGACAGATCAACTGGGGGACACACAAATCTGATCCCCCCTTGGAATCAAGGCACGGTCTTATAATGATTTAAAATGTACAAAACCTATAAAGTATAAGTTATAATGAATTCAGAATTATGTATCTCAAACACAGGCTTCACCTTTGAAAATATAAACATAGGTAGAAGACTTGAAGTCACACCTGTGCTAGAAATCCAGAGAAAAACGAAAGATAAACTAATAAAAACTTATAATTCCATGAATAAACAAGGTGTATAAGGTTATAAGAGATCAAAAGTTTGATACCTTTCCAAAAAGATTTTAGATGGAGCTTTGTCGAGATGCACGCCAAACAGCACCCAGTCTGCAATCAAGTTGAGCAGGCAGATTGATATCCTTTCTTACGGAGTTTCTCCACACCCAACAGCTAGTATTGTCTTTGATGGGCAGAGCACAATATACTTCCATAACAGGAGAAATCCAAACACAATTACGCTATAGGAAGGTTTGAGAAGAAAGAGACAAATTCCAGCTATTTTAACTAGCTAATACATCTGTAGATTTACCGTTTGGAAACCTAATCCGAATTGAGGTTAACTTGATTAGTATTTGACGGAATTTTATTTCAAAATTTACTAGCTGACCTTTCTGTCGAGGAAAAAACCAGGACAATTATAATCTTGCTTGGAAGTAGGATTAGGATAATCGCTCTCTTTCTAATTTTGAAAATATATCTTATAATTCAATTCAATTGACATTTTTCTGTTAATGGTATGACCCAGGTACATGAAGTGAATTTTTTTTGTCCTCCACGATAAAATGACTTTAGAAGCTTATATTTCCATCTTGGCTTAATATATTCCACTTTTGTGTAAGAAGTTGGGTTGTTAGCAAAAATCACTTTGAATCATTAGACTCAGAATGGACTCTAGCACACGCAAAATAACATGCAAATTTGTTGACAAAAAATCTGTAGCTTTTTACATCTTTACTGTAAAATTTGTCAATGAAGGTAAATACCTGGAAAATTTTGATGAAGAATTCATCCGAACAGACAATGGCGTAGATAGGAAAATTCATACGAGGGGCGAGAATTCCGACAAAAATCTAAAAAGATTTTTAGTTATTCCTGTATTTGAACATAGCATAACGACATCAAAATTGAAATTAAACAAGTAGCAAGTCTTATTGTTTATTCAAAGTCAAAGTCATGAATCACACGAATGGATAATCTTTTTTGTCTTCTCCTCGAAAAAAGCATTTTTTAATATCATAACTTATTGAAAGAAATTTCCTCTGATTTAGAAAAACGGAGGAGGTCATTATATTCAGCTTTAAAATTTTTTCTCGCAACATGCAATACTTAAGATAAAATAGAAACTAAGTTAAACTTCCAACAAGATTAGAAGACTTCCGACAAAATAGAAGTTTGGCTCTATAGAGGGGGGTCTCGCCCCCACTAACCCCCTTTATCTACGTTACTGCGAACAGAATATGTTGAGCCTTGATACATACGAACGTGCAAACAAAGAAACGATTTTTACATGTTAGTATCATACAAGGATGCAAGTTCTAGGGACCTTCTTTATTTGGAATTATAAATGGGTTTTCAGGCACGGCATACTTAATTCTTCTGCATACATCAAGGAAAATCAACTGACAATTGTGGTTTCCTGATTCTGGAAATGTGTCGATAAAGGTTTCGTACTTTTATATTGAGCCAAGAAACCGGGACATTAGAAGAATCAACAAATGCCAGTATTACTGTATTTCCTACGAGAAGTGTAGCACTCTTTCCAAACTGCGCAAGAATCATTCTAGAGAAATAGAATTCTTAGGGATTTTGGGGAACTTTCCTAGAAAAGGAATTGATTTTATGTGAGATTTTTATGCATGAAGAATGAGTACATTTAGGAGTGGTTATGGAATGATATGCCCCTTAAAACTTAACAATATCCGAATGCTTGATTGCACTTCAACTTTAAATTCTTTGGAATTTCTTTTAACATGTCATCAAATGAAATTTACACAAATAGTTTCTATGTACGCTGATTGCTATGAAGTTAAGACGAAAACAAATGAACATTCCTCAACAAATCAAAGTTCTATGAACATTCAGTAATTTATTATATGATACAAAATTTACAGCAGAACTTACTTATTAAACAACAATAACAATATGGAGCAGGGATCTAGGAATTGGGGGAGGGGGAGACAGCTCCTGCATAATGGCTGTGGAGCTTGCACTTGACAAAAATGTTACTGCTTAATTTCAAAGTAAAAAGGGCCTTCAATTAGGCAAATATTCGATGAAATTTTGTAGATTTAACTCAATAGCTTATAAATAACACAGATTACGGGTGTTGTTGCAAACATATGCATTTATTTATTTGGTTATCCGGTAAAAAAGGCGAAAGCCATCTATGCCATGTACTCGCGAAAAGTGTTTGGGAGTGGTTATTTAGTGGTTATGGAGTGAAGTCTTTGTGTTCAGGAGATGCTGCATATAAACCATGTTTAATATCAAATGCAACATCAGCTGAACACGAAGTACACCCAAAAACTGACAATTAGGCCATCATTATCGGCATCAAACTATTCCAAAACTTTACGCTAGATCAACAATTACCTTGACAACAATTATCTAAACTTTCCACTACTCGAGTCCAAATTTGTGTTGTAGCTGTTAAGCTATACAAACGTTTCTACTCATTTTTAGGAGCGAAGCAAACCGCCAGACGACAAACTTCTTGCCAATGCGCGCTTTTGCAATTCCTTTACGATGTTTTCCCTGTCTTTTCGCGAGACCTCTGCAATGGCGCCACGTCTTTCCCGCCTAAATTGCGGTAGTTCGTCGTCAAGGAAACCAGACACCGTTTCAGAGGTATTACCTTTTCCTGTAGTAAACTTCTCGTCAATGATGGAAGTCGTATCAGAAATACTGTCGTGTGAAACACAACTGTTCCCAGATATCATAGGTACAACATCTTTGGTCAATGACACTAGAGTTTGATACGAAACATTTTCATAACGCGAAACTCGACGCGGCTTCGACTCATGGAAACTGCCATGTCTCAAAATAAGTTTACCGTTCTTTTCAACGATAGCATCTTCGCCAACGTTGGTGGTCTTTATCTCCATTTTTCTTGCGTCGTGTCTTTTTCCTTTTCTTGTTACACGCGACTTCACTTTGGAACACATGACTTTCACAACTGAATTTGGAGTGCTTGACTTCCAGTGATTTTTGCAGTCATTTGAAATCGTTGGATTTAAAAAGGCATCCATCTTTCACAAAATTACAAAAGTTCCCCCTTATACGTAACACTCGCAAACAATGTACTAAAAGCAGTTGGCCTTTGACCTGATCTGAGATGCGCTCTTGACCTCCTGCGACTTTATCCTTTCACTTCTGGCTTCTAACTTTTCACCTTGTGATTCACCGCGAACTCCTGCATACGCATTCAAAATAATGAAACGGTTGACCAAATTCATCAGCAGAAATGCCACTATCAACTGAGGAACGCCTTTTATACTGCTAATTGTCATGGTTTGACGCCGCGGCATGCATATAGCCAAAGATAACGACCATATATCATAAATAATGATGAAGTCGTAATCGACCGAATGGCCGGGTCGGGTGTTCTAATTAGAGGGTCAACGTGAATATAACTCTACATTGCGAAAAACGCAAGGATCTAATGTAAAGTCTATTCTTTATAAAATTTTTAAATGCTGTTAAAAGGCTCAGAACCCTTTTAAGCTTGCAAAATTACATTTATAAAATTACATGACATTTATCAGAACAATCGGACCTAAAAATTTTAATGAAATTTCTATTGCCTTATACTATAAATTTGGAAAAAATACTTATAATTTCGCGAACTGGACAATGTAAATAAAATTTAGTGTTATTACTGTGAGGTTAAAGCAGAAGTACACTTTATTTATGCAACTACCCTTCCCGAATGAAAACGTTTGAAATATAATTTGCTCTCTGCTTCTGATTGGGGATAATGCCATTGCATACTGTTTGACACACCAACGGGGATACAGAGCTACAAATTCAGTAAATTTCCAAAATATATAAGAAGTATATTGACATCCGAGGGGTGTTTGTGTATCGCTCAATTCTAACAGTGTACCAGATATCTTAGAACAGTAGGATTTCTAGGAGATTTGCTTCGAAAACAAAATAATTTCTTGGTCATTTGTATTTTGGTGAAATTTAAACAATAGAGGGTTATATTTTAGTGAAACGGCGAGAAGCATAAGAAAGAATAAACGGATATTTAACGAAGTATAAGGCAAAAGATTAAACTTCAATTTTTCACGAGCACGTGAAAGAAAACCAAGGCGAGAAGACACAAATATACAATTAAAATATTTTCGTCTTGCGGCAATGATGCGATGGTAAGACAGGTAACAGAGGCCGTATTTATTAAAGAACTAAACCCGGAATTAAATGAGAACATTCAAATGCTCTACGCGACAAACGAACCAAGTTGGACCCATTAATCTATCGAACTTCTGCCTAACGAACTTCAGAAGAACGCAAGGATATCACTCAATTCTTACTGAGGCTGCCGAAAGGCAGCGAACATTCTAAGAAAAACAATTATGATCGTGTATATGTGCTGTTTCAATTGTGGTTTTCAAACTCAATAAAGGTACCAAGTTACCTGAATATAAAATAATTTTTGCCGCAGGCGTATACGAGATTTTTTTAAGTGATTTGCTCCTCGCTGGCTGTGATGGACAGGGGCTCAAGATGGCTTACGCAACTTTACGTTAACATGTAAAGATAAAAGACAATTCGTTGAAAAATCAGTTATGGGTTTTTTCGCAGTTTTTTTCTGCTGCTGGGTCACTTACTTCAACAAATTTCATAAACAATAGATCTAGCAAAGAAATAAATAGGTAATGGCAGCTCCCCGCGCTTAGCTACCTGGCTAGAAAGGTATCAGGAGGTTTCCAATGCAACATTTCTACAAAGAAACTACCTTATTAGCATAGCCAGATTTTTGATTTCTTTTTCTTCAATCTACTGTGTTATTGCGATTAAATGCTGATATGACGTCATAAAAGGACTCACTAGCCCTATTCTCCTAAATCCAAATTAGGGCTTTACGAACCCCATTTTATCAGGCCGCTACTATCATATTTACTAATATGAAGAATAGCTTTAATTTCCTTTCAGGAAGTAATTATGTCTTACTACTAATGGACTCCTAGCAAATTACTTGATAAGGCTATACAAACGTCGTGTGTATATTCCAAGGCATTTTCAGTTGAAAGCAAGGCATGCTCTTATCCTTGCTGTATCCTGGCCTGATGACGTCAATGGAAGTCGTATTTCATTGATAACACGCGAGAGTCACGATATTCGAATCAGAATTGTGTCGAAATAGCCTTTTCTATGACCAATATTTCAACAAAACATAACATCTATTTGGAAAAAACACCTTCTTGACATCATTAAGGAAAACGTTAGAAAACTAAAGGCATTTTGATGGCCTAGGAAAAATCCTTGACACCAGATTACTCTATTTCAAAACTTTTTAGCAAAAAACAAAGTTCACTGAATTCGAATGGCTTTTCCTAAGTCCGTTAAAGTCTAGCAAAAATAGTTAGAGAGCTAAGAACAACGATGCATCCTTTGGGTGTCCTAAAATACGTTTCTTAAGTATAGTATCATAAAAGATAGTTGTAGAATTGTTAAGTTCTGACTTAGTTGTCGACCTTATCAACAAATCATGAAATTCCTTTACACAGGCCAAATAATTTAAAAGTTATTGCAAATAGAATGGGATATAGCAAGTGAAAGAATCGAGTTTTGTTAACGATTTTTTGTTGTTGTTTGGGCCTAACTCTTAGATTTTGGTAGCAAGTAGACAAGGATTGATATGGAAAGAGAATGTGCTCATGATTTAATGGCAGACCATGGAAATGGCCAACTTCTTAATTAACAATGACATTAAAGAATACACAAGAAAAAAAGACTCCCCTTTTAGTAGAATTAACTAAGATTTGATTTTAAAGATGAAAATTACAAATGACATATCCATGCACATTTTATAGCCTAATAGATACTAAAATATACGAAATTTATAAAAAATGGAGGGTATTATGCACCAGGGTTTCATTAGATACTGAGGAGATACATACACTTTGCTGGATTTCTTGCCATCATTGCCTATTCAGTTATCTGCAAGTGAGATACGATAATGAAAAGTAAGATAATCTTGCTTCGTAATGATACTGAGCAAGGAGGCAATAGCACAGCTTGCAGAAGTATGAACTATTATTTGGGGATAATAATATGAAGTAATAAGTCTAAAAGTTGCCAGTCGGGAGGCTTGAAGAAAAGGTATTGTGAGGGACAATTCACTCTTGCAAATACATAGTGTACGAGATTTTCCCTAAAACAAAAGGATTTCTAGGGATTTTCAGATAAAACAATAGAATTTCACAAAAGGTCTATGAGATTTTCTTAGAGTGATTTGCCCCTCTGGTACTGGAGTTGCTTGAAAAAAATTATCTTAGCCTAAGGGTAAAGTTTCTGCATAGAAACAAAGCTTGTCTTTATGAAAACTGTATACACCAACCAACTAACAGCCTTTCTAGCAACCAAAATCAAAAGAAAGCTACAAAAAGGAATAAGGTTGTAGTTCTTACAGTATTTAATTTTTTCAAATAGCATGTCTCTTTGTTTAGAAATAAATAGTTTAGTGTTAAATCTATTAATGATGTTTAAAAATAGACAATTTATTAGACCAATAGTTTGAGTTAAACTCTAACAATGTCATAATTGCCCAAAAACTTCAACTTCAAATATCAAATTGTTGACACACAACAAAGTCTTAGAGTCACTTACCCACACATCAGATGGAATTTATTTTAAAAGCGCTTTTATTTCATCTGTTTCAGCAACATCATAATATGATGAGCCATCTGGAGCTTTTCCATTTTTATTTGCACCCTAAAAATTGAAACTCAATTCTTCTAATTCACTGAATGTCTAATGAAATATCAGTTATTTGAACTTAAAACAAATGTTTAAAAAAAAGATTTCAAAATGACAACATCACAACACATATTTTTTGCACCAAATTACCTGAAAAAGCATTATCAAATACCTTAAAATGTGCAAAATTAGCCAAATTTGTTATAAATTGGCTGAAATATGCCCAAGTTAGTACAGGTCCTTTCTTCATAAAATCGAAATGTTGTTACGGTTCTGAAACCTAAGAGCCAGGCCAAAACTACTAATCCATTGGCAAAATTGCCAATCTATATCATTTCAACTTGACCCAAATCAGCTCGCAGAGTTTGCCCACTTCATTTTGGAGATTAATATTGTTGTGAATTAAAATTCCACAGAACTTCACATCAATTTCTACAATATTAGCTGAGGCATCATATTCTCAAATTTAGGCATATTTGAGGTAAAAGCACTTGTTGGCAGCAATTTGGAATTGCCTTGCTTTATCATTCTAAAAATTTGCAGTTCACTTTTTAAAATATTTCCAAATCCAGAAAAAATTTGGCGGAACTTTTGTTTTGTGAGCTATTGCATTTTAAGTAAACTGACATAAGTATTGTCAGTACGAGCAAGATATGAAACTACTTTTTTTTGATGATGGTAAAAGATGTTACAGCCAGATAACTACAGGAGTAGAAACTAGAAATAATTCTATTGTGGTACAAAATGGATGGATAATATTTCAGGAACAGAAGAAAGCTGCTTAAAAAAGCAAGCAAATTTAGCATCAAATATAAAAGACTAAATTTATTTGCTAATAGTACATTTGGTTTTAAAGATATATGACAGTTACAAAGCCAAATTGTTTAAAAGTTGATCAATTTTTGAAGCATCCTGAAAACACTTCTCACATGAAAACATCCAGCTGCTTTCTATTGTCTCACAAATTATCATTCTGTCAGTTGACAAAGAGAACAACACAGAATATTAACAATCAACAATATCTCACAATCGATGCTTGCTGGCAGAGTGAACTGATATCAGAGTGAAGAACTGCAACATGAGGCAAACCTGCTGCTAGTAAAACCACCATACCAAGTGTAAGAATACATCACGATATTTTAATGAGATTTACCTTTGACAAGAAGAATTTAACACAGCTGGTATGTCCTTCAAAAATTGCTGCAAGTAATGGAGTAATGCCATGTTTGTCAGCTTGCTGCAAAAACAGACATCAATATAAATAATCTATGATTCTAAAAGTAGGCACCAAGCATAATCCTGATTATGAAGTTTTTTGAAAAAAATTACATCATAAGCAGCTGGTATAATACTTTATAGAGAAGATACGTAATATCATCAATGTTGTTATGAATCATATTGCCTAAGGTCAAGCAGCTTAGGTACCTCATATACTAACAAAATCCAGGCTATGATTCGCTGACATGTGGCACTTAAGGCACATTCCTCAACCGTAATGGATGAGTTAATGTGATTGATACAATGGTCAAGACACCTGTCAATTGAATAACATGTCCATCAAAAGCAACAAAGTATCAATTGCTAGGTGTCTTAGCTATTGCATCAATCACAAAAAACTAAGTTTGCAACCAGCTGCCATCTTATCTTTAAAAACAACATATGATATTTAAGTTTTCAGTCTGGGTTTTCAGTCTGCATTCATGTATACTTTACAATGGTAACGTTTATACAGGCATCATTGCATGCAGCTCAAATACTTCTGCTCACAGGTCATAGCTGATAATGTACTATTGGTTACAGTGACAAGTCAGCAAAATCATACACATTTTCCAACCTGGTATAGTCATTTCAGTCATGTTTTCCATTTTGCTATTCAAATGGTATGCACTAAGCAGTTATTTTATATTGCTATACTAAATTTAGTGTTTAATCTCAAATTTTTGTGTGCAGCACTATACTCTGACTGGAAACTTTGTTTCTTATGCAGACAAGTTCATTTTGAAAATTGATACTGCATGCCTGAAGTCAATCACATGCATTTTGACATTTGTAGTGGTAATAATGTAAAATGTTATCAAAGAGGGACTTTGTACAACCAATGTGCAAAAGCATGCAGATGGAAAATTTGAGTGCATGGGCAATACATTGAGGGTGCATGAAAAGTTTCCATTCTGGCACTACACTGACCTAGTGTGTGCATCGGCCATATACAGCAGACCTGATTGTATTATACTCACATTCATATCTGCTCCTTTTGACACCAGGTATTCAATAACTTCCAACTGGCCGTAATCAGCTGCATAATGTATTGCCATCCTTCCATTAAGCAGTTCTGTATTGATACTTACATTCTGTAAAAAATAAACCACTTTCATTTATCCTCGTGCGACTAATAAACAAAGAACAACGTGACAACAGTAACAATACATTACATTTGAAAAACATCGATCATATTATGAAAATGTTTAGTCTAGAAATGACAGATACAATAAAATAAAAGCACCAGTTTTCTAAAGCAATTAAATCACTGAAACATGAAATATGTGTGCGAAACTGAAAAATGATCTAAAAGAGAGTCGTTTGAGTCGTCAGTTGGTTTTCTTTGCTTGGCCAAAATGGCTCTTCTTTCTGTGATGTTATTACCTGTTTCTCAACCAAATCTTTCAGCAGTTCCATGTCGCCATTCTTTGTGGCCCAAAGAAGTTGCTCTCCCATGCTTAATTTCACTGGAGACGATCTTGCTTCTGCGAGCTGTTGTCGCAATAAGTGAGTCAAATTTTGTTGATTTTTTAGTAACGATTATGGTTAGGCCAGTGGGCACATTTGAGCAGGAAATGAAGCCTCTTTTTAAGGTTCGGCGAAGGGCGCCGGCCTCTCAAAACGAGACAGGGTAAATTTGCTTTTTGTGACCACGTTTTATCTAAAATTCAGAAACGTCGGGGGTACTTCAGGGTACGGGGATGTGCCATTATTTAGGTTTGCCTTTTCTCTGAAAAATGCGGAATTATCGGTATCATTTTTTGAAATATGTGTGGAACTATGGGTACCATTTGAAGAAACATACGGTATTTTGGGTACCATTTTGGGAAAATATTGCAAAATTATTAGGAGGGAGGTTTAGCATTAACCAAATGAATGTCTAGTTAGAAATGGAAGTACGAAACATGTGTTATATTAAGATTTTGGAGCAAAGGACATGCAAAAATTGTTTGATGATTTTTTTGTCCTAAAAAAAATTTTTTGCTTTGTGGAATTATGGGTATAGTTTTCATCATGTTTGCGGAATTATAGGTTTTCATCAAAATAAGGTTGGAACGTTTTCGGTCATCTAACGGTGTCCATCGTCAAGAAAATAAAACAGTGCTTTCTCAGAATTAAAATTATCCCTTCTAATTCTTTTTCTCTCCTTTTTTTAATTTTAGATTGCTGTACAGAAATATTTTTGATTATTACTGTCAGTTTGTGAGAGGGGATCCTAACGATAAATAGGCGTAGCCAAGCTAAAGAAAGTGTGGTAAAAGTGCACTCAAATTGTGCTCCCATTTACTTCCCAATGTTCCCCTGTCAGTACAAGTTATAAGCCTAGTTTACCTCGTCCAATTTTGGATAAAATTTGGCGAAAAGCATGGACTGCTTCAGTCTTCAGTGAACGGACCATAAATCACGCATTCCAAATAGATTGCCTTTCCTGGGCAGCTTATTAATGCTTTTTGATATTCAATGGCTAAGTCAGTTACTTCATACTCAAAATAAACAACTTTGTTTGATGGCAAGTGCTGTCTTACCAATAATGCAACAAAATCGTCTAGCAAACAAAGATGTTCACAAAACGCGTGTCCATGCGATTTCCCGCAGGCCAGCACAGTTACTCGCAGACAGCTAGTGGTCGAGACAGAACGATTGTTTTGAAAAAATCGCCAGACAACGAAAAGTACCCGTCCAGATCAACCATGTGTGGTGGGTAAGTGTAAAAGCAAAGATAGCAAAGCCTTGTCCATGGAGATGACAAGTGGCAAAGCTAGATAACATGATATAATCAAGCAAAGAATATAGCATCTGTTTTTCTGGAACCTTCAAATGGCAGGAGGAAACAGATGCTGAGAAGAGAAAAAGGTGAAGAAAACTTAATTTCCTATTTGTGTCGTTCAATTTTTCTCGATCTATTGGTTTCACATAACAAATTAAAAATTAATCTGCTTTTAATTCAATTTTTTAGTCCTGATTCGCTTGTAGATGCAATTTTGCATATAGACGAAATTTGTGTGGAAGAGAGAGAAGTTTGTTCTTGCCTTCACCTTGATTTCTTGTAAATATTCTTTCATAATTTGAAGAATAATGACTGATGTTTTCCGAGCAAGCTTTTCACTTTACAGTCGTACCTGCTAATTAACCTCGATTTAAATTTTAATAACTCTCTCAGTGGCAGAGAAAGTGCAACTTCGAACCTTCCTAAAAATTTTACCTTAAACTAGAAAGAAAGCATGGTTTTGATTAAATTTGGGAAAATTCTGTTCACCTATATTAAAGCAAGTAAACAAAGTCAGAAAACGCTTTAACCTTCCCTGGATGATATCTTGCCCTTTTTACTCTCCTCAAAATTCTCCTTCAGCCTTCGAATTACCCTGGGTACCATAGTCACAAAATTTCTAGCGCAGAAATGGAAAATTCCGCGGGCAAATTTATGTGACTCTGGTACCCAGTGTCCTTTTGAATTTAAAGGCATTATGTCCCGACAAATTTCGCTGGCCATTTAAATTTCCCATTCGTTGGAATACACAATAGGCCTAATGTTACGTATCCAATCAGCTAACTCTCAATGGTTTTTCGGTCATAAACGCTCACCCAAACCTCTTGTTATCCCTGTATGGTTGACGCATGGGAAATAGTGCCCTTCAGTAAAATTAAATATCTTTTGGTCTTCACGCTTTTCGGGAAAAAAGTAAAGCTCAAGAGCAACAGTAAATTCCTTTCATTTTATATACTCGTGTCTAGTTATGCATTGCCCTTTCTCAGAACTACACTCTTTTTTTAAGAACAATTTTATAAGAACACGAACCTCAAAACTGGTCAAAAGTTAAGAACAAATTAAGAACAAGCTGAGGCCGAGCATCTGCAAAATGCACTTTGAACAACTTTTTTTCTCAAAATCGAGGATTTTTAGCAATGTGTGGGTGCTTTTTCGGTGAATATTTAAATTTGTCAGCAAATTAAGGCTGTCTCACTCACTTTGTTTGGTTGGAAAATGAGGCCTAAACACCTCCTTAGAGCGAAAAAGCTAACACTCGCACTGCTTACACCCTCTTACTTTAAGAACAAATTAAGAACAATTCAGCCTCAAATTTTCGAAAAAATTAAGAACAGTCAGCCTGAACTTAAATTCACTGGTTCTTATAAAAAAAAAGAATGCACCGCATTGCTAGATAATCTAGCTCTGGCTCACAGGCATGGAACCGTAACTTATTCTGCTGTACAAAATCTCAAAACGCTACTAGGCCTACTAACACGTTGACGTTTACGGGCATGAGCCAAATTCAGATGAAAAGGGATCAGAGTTGCAAGATGCTGCGAGCCTGCCCCAGTATGGGAATCTACAGGTCTCCAAACTGCAGCCTGCACCAACATGCAACCTGTTGTGTATGCCAACATGCAGTCTATGCCTCACAACTTCAGTCAGTTAGTATCAACTGAAAGTATCTGGATTCATTTTTTAAGAAAATACAACAAGAATTGTTTGCTCTTCCATGTTAATAACGATGCCCGTACCACCGAAGCATACATACAGCGGCAAAATATTCAAAGTTTGTTATTTTTTCAGGTAGAAAGGAATCATGATAACCTTTGTAATAACTCTAATATTAGCCACTGGTAAGTTTTGAGACGATTTATATTTCTACCTTGCAGAAACAGCATTAATGTCATGTCTTTGAGCTTTGTGCTACAAGATTCTTTTTGACGATAAAAGGCCATCTTTCTAATGTTTTGAGAAATTTTGTAACTGTAGTGTAAATAGCTAGAATTTCTAGGCCTTATGTTGAATCAATCAAGTCTTTTATTTAAGCCTCCCTCTGACGGTTAGTAGCCTCTCTCAAAAGTTACATTTGTTTTACATTACCTAGAATTTCCCTCTTTGTTTTTGGTAAACCAATGAACGACGCGACACACTAACTTTAAATGTCACTATGATACAGGAGGAATATTATAGTCCTACAAACAAGGTTTTGATGGCTCGCTGAATGTTGTGTTTCACAGAAATAGGTTAAATTATGTGACTATCACGACTGGATGAAAATTGAGATATTTTTCAAATTTTTATTTTTATAAGTAGGTGCATTCAATTATAATGTAGTCCTGATCATAGAACTTGCAGCTGTTTGTCCAATTACTTTGTTAAATACTAGACACTCGTTTTGAGTGAGTCACAATACAAATCCATTGGATACGAAGAATCATAACAGATATGTTTCCCTTCTTATCCACAGTATCAGTTAACACCCGCCATTTGAGCCTGCGCAGTGGGCTTTCTGTCATCAGGGACAAAGTTACACCAGAAGAAATATCAGAAGTAATTCTCAACCCACGAAGAAGTGACCTATCTTCATTATCAGTCGGCCAAAATCAGGTAAAAAAGATTCTTTTGAAATCTTCGAAAACATTTCATAAATATGTCGGAATTTTGGTTAAAGTTGCTAGTTGCTAAAAGAATTATAGTAATGTTGTGACACTCAGAGTTTGATTTTCCATAACATAACATGTCAATAAAACATCAATACGTAAGGAAGCTCACATCCAGAAGCACTGATTCGATTTTAATTAGAACTCCCACTCTATTTCTCTGTCTTAATGACAATTTTCTTCTCCTTTTTTACAAATCTCAGCAATTAAACATCAAGGGTTGGAATACCTCTAGTTCTGGGAAGCTCAAAGTTAAAAACTGTAGTTTTGAAAAACCCAAGATTAAAAAATACCAGTTGTGAATGTTAAAGATTTATATCTCGGTTAAAGATCATGTAAGATAAATCAACAAAAGCAATTAAAGGAACAAAAGCCGCGATAGTTTATCTAATGCCAAGGTTTCAATTTTTCACCTATGAAATAGATTGACGCAGCTAAAATACAGACCATTATTGAGGAGCAGCACCACATAGAGACACAACATGAAAGAGAGGTAAGGGCGGTTCAGCAGATAACAACACGATTGATAAAGAAAGCAGAGGAAGATTTGGATTATACTCCAGACCATTTTGTTAATAAGAGCCGTTTGAAACGCGTAGTTATGACGCAAGGAAACCACAAGCCAAAACCAATGCCAGCTGCTTTTCTCAATGCGGTTGCGCGTATTATCGTTCCAGCCAGACCTGAGAGCAAGTCAACAGAAAATACTGCAGAAGCTAAACCAAGGCTTTTAAGACTTAGTACACCAAATAAATGAGATGTATCTAGAATCTGTTAGGATCCGTTAGACATTGCCATAAAATGACGCAAGCTTAGGCCAAAGGCTGTGTAGCTACCAGGGTAACGCTCTTAGGGAAAATTGGAGAAAGTTGATCTATATATTAGAATACAGATTTGTTAAAATGGCACCAGACCATATTTTTAACTAATAAATCTTATTCAATTTAAGCCATGACTATGTAGGCTATTGGAAACGAGTTCTAGAGCTCTACACTTAGAATGTAAAATTAGCTTACTCATAGAAAAGATCTCAACTAAGTTGATAAGAGATTTTAATTCAACAGGTAGACAAATAAATGTGCGTTCTGAAAAGAGAAATCAGGAATAAATTCTAGGAATAACCCCAATTACCCCCATTTTTTGTAGGGAGGCATTCCTACCTGAGAAATAACCTTGAATGCCCTCGTTATTCCACAGTCTGCAAAGCATGAATGCAATGATTGGATCCCATGCTAACAAAAGCAAAATCTAATTTGCGTGCACCTATACGATCATGGTGGAACAGGTGTAACGTAGCTTCTTGGTTTAAAATCCTTTTCTGGGTGCGCAGCTCCTTATTCTAGGATGCGAAGGAGAAACTTAAAAGTTCGTATGTTGACTGGCTATTTCGTACTCTGCAGACTGGATTTTTCCAACACATTAAAAATACTCGTATGAAATGACATGTTTTTAAGCAAAAATATAGGAATCATTAATGAATTTGAGAAACATAACAATTTATCATGGTCATGGCACCAAAAGATGTTGCTAAAAGGTTACTGTTGAAAGTAGAAATACAACCTTTAAAAGGCATTCACTAACCTTGAAAGAGCCCTTGAATTAATTTGGAAGAGGGCACGTTAATCCCTTAATCCTTCCTAATTCAAAATCTCTGTTTTTGAGGTCGCATAAGGATAAAATACCAAACTGAGGTTGCAAAAATCATATAGTAAACAGTTAATGTGAAGGAAAGCAATGAGTCAGCTTTTCAAAATAATTAAACGAAGTATCTTAATAGGAAGGTGTCATTTGGAAAGTACTGCTTGCGGGTATTGCTAACAGTTGTATTGAAAATTATAAGTACCCTAGCAAGATCTTTCACATTCATGGAAACAGAAGAGTATTAATTAGCAATGTTGAAGATTGCACACAATTACTGGAAACAGAGCATATTAAAGAACTTTTCGTCCGACACTTTTCAGAGTTTAACTTTTACGGTACTAGAAACTTATTTAATTAGATATGTATATAGAAAAAGGCGTTTGGTGTTGGTAACTGAGTCAAGAAAATGTGGTAGTCCCGCGGACAAGAGATTACTGACACAAAAAAGGACTTGGTTTTTACTTGATGCCAGACCAGGCTGTTTTCTGTACATCATAAATTCATGCTAAGATAAAAAGTTACTTATTGTTTGTTAGGCAAACCACTTTTCTGGATTCTGGTTACGACAGAAATAAAGTAGAAATAATAAGCATTAGAAATAGTTACTTAGAGCTTAACCGGATTTGATTGAAAAGATAATTAAATTTATGTAGAAGACTTTCAAAGTTTAATGAAATCCCAATCTATTATTCGTTATATATCAAATCAGATTCAAATTTTGTTTTTATCTTGGTTGTTCTTAGTTTACATTTCCAGGAAGAAAATCAAATCTAACTGCAGCGCCATCATTACATTGGAAGAGACCATGAAATTGAAAGGGAAAAGGGCAGCATTGACCAATGAATGTTTCCAGTATATTTAATCAAACAAAGGGATACCCTGGGTACCAGAGTATAAGTCTTGTACCAAGGGTAACAAAAGGTTTGTTTCGACCGAATTTTCTTCACAGCATTGGAAAAATCAGATAATTCAAAATCTGTTCTACAAATACTATCAAGATTTGTGAACAATAACGGGTAAAAGAATAATTTTGCTTTTTAATTCATCTTTAACTCTTGCAAAACGTTTTCATCACGTCCCAAACAGCCTGATTGACTAATGGTTAAAAATAGTAAAAATAAATTATGTGTTTACTTATATATAATACTTTGAAGATGATCGAAATAAAAACACACAAATTATTCCTAAAATCAGAAGTAAATAATTCGTAAAAATGTGTTCATAGTAAGATCAATTTTGTGAGCAAGTTCAATGCAAAAATACACATTCTGACCATTTTGAAGTGACGAATTCACGAACTGAAAAGCATGGGCTTTAGTGATGAAGCAAGGACCGTCGACATGGGAGGGGATCCGGGGCAAGTGTCCCGGGGCCGAGCTCAATCTTGGGTCCGCTATTGTGGAATCTACATTAGTTGTGATATTCTCAAGTCTACATTCTTTGTCAAGCAAGGGGCCTACGCGCATTGGTTGCCCTGGGGCCTAGCCTCGTTCTCGGCGGTCCTTTGAAAAAGCACCATTACGAGGATTTTGCTGAAGACGATGATGGGTCTCTCGCCTGTTGCCGTGCCTGTTGCCCGTTTGTGACGCACACTAGAGCCCAGTCTATTACTGGATGTCAAAGAGTTAAGAGCAGGTATAAAAAATCAAAAATTATCTTTGTGGCTCTCTTTTTTAAGATTCAAACACTATTTTGGTTAATTTTCGCATTAATCCAATGTAAACTGATTTGTTTATTAGAGAAGTGTTAAGAAATTAGAGATAAAAATAAAAGTTTTGTTAAAAAATTGTTATAGACTTTTACTATCGGCGGTTATCTTAAAAATTGTATGCAAATCAGTATCGTAAAGAAAAGATATCTTTATGGTCCGAATGAAAAGCACAGTTCTATTTTTGTGGCACAGTTCCGCTTTTATTTCAATGATGGATTATGTCATTCTTACGAGCAAACAAATGCTTATTCTGTTATTGACCCCTCCGTGACAAGAAGAGATGTTTATTGGGCGTCGTTAGGTGAACAACGTTGGCAGAAGAATTCAAAACTTTAGAATTATAGAAATTTGATATCGACGTTAAACCTCATATTTTCAACGGACGGATCATGTCTCATGTTTTCCGTTGATATCAACACAAAGGTTGACATTGGTTGATACGCAACTGACAACATCGCTTAGGCCAAGAAAAGCTGAATAAACGTGACCTACAAAGATGGGGAAATCGATGGCAAAATGCTTTCTTATGGTTGTGAACTTGTTCTTTATAGTAAGTTTTCTTTTTGGTAAACCTAGAATTCATATTAATGCTCGAAACGTACGTTTTGTGAAAGTATATTAAATTAGTATTAGCGACAGTTAACATTCGGGGCAATCAGAAATACGTTGACTACTGCTGATCAATTCCTTTGAAATCTTATTCGGTGTTTTGCAATTGTTATTGTGTAAGTTAGAATCTGTATTGATTCAATGTTACTTGAAATAAAACGTTTTATGGGCAGCTATTTAGAAAGTTTCGTTCGCAAACTTGAAGTACCTGAAAATGGCTTTGAAGGAACTTGAGCGACTATCAATATAGCAATAACAACAGGAGGGTATGGAAAGTTATAAAGTTTCTCGTCATCAAGTCTTCTCGTTTCTGGTGATAGGCTGTGACGAGGTACGATGATTAGGCAAGATGTTAAGGTTTAGGTTCAAAGTTTAATCGGAGAGAGAGAAGACGGTTTCACTCGCAGACGTCTCACTTGTTTGAATAGTTGCTACCATGGTGACAGACGGTCATCGATTTCTTGGATATATGTTTCACACTTCTTTCAGTTCTTATATTTCATTTATTAATGGTATGCTCAGAGTTTTTAGATAAGGGATGGTACCTCTTTGATGAAATCCAACTCATAACACCTAATTTGAAACATTTAACAATTTCAAACCGTTTAACAAGTGCCGTCGTAACGAATTTCAAATTCGGGAGGGGGGGGGGGGGGGTTTGGGTGTTCATTGTATTACTTATAGGCAGCCAAACCATTGGAAATACGAAACAATTGGACAATTATTGGGGACTGAAGCCCCTTACCAGCTTGATTATGACGGCCCTGTCAATAATAAAATAAATTCGAAAATAAATTCTGAAGTAAAGCAGTTGACAATAAGTCATATTTTCAAGGATGGCTTCTAAAAACTGAAAATAGAGTTTTGTCATAGGAACCTTGCAGCATTGAGGTTGCTGACTTAACCAGGAAGATTTAGATGTAGGTGTCAGTGACTGGTCCAAGATCCAGGACCTTTCTATTTCTACTCCGGAAGATTTCTACTGGATAATAGGTTTAAGGCCAAGGCTTTTTAACAGGGGCCAAGGGCACATAACGGGGGCCAAGGGCACATAAAGGGGGCCAAGGGTAAATAAAAGTCCCTTAACGAAAGATTTTTGCAAAAAAGATCCACTGTTTTACAAGAAAAGTGTGGGGCATGGCTCCACCTACCCCCGTTGTCTGAGGCCCATATTTAAGTTGGAAAATTCATTTTATAGAGAAATGCCACTATTCGACTACCAGATTTGCCGAATAGCGGTAAATTATTCCCAATTTGTTGAGTAAAAAGCCGATCCACGAGTCTTGGAACATTGTCACATCCCTCACCTCCGTAGCACCGCATGCTTCTGGTGTAAAATCACGGTCTCCGCCATGGTTCAACATGGGCTAACGGGTACTTCCGCTCCTCTCCAGCCTGAATATAAATGTTGGGTTTTCGTTTCACATTTAAAAAATGTCAAATTTTTGCAAAGAATACTTGTAGACATCATCTACCGCCCCCTTCTCATTTGCTGATCATATCTATATTGCACGTTCTTCGCATATGTACAGATCATGTCCTCTCCATCACAGTAATAAATATTTGCATCAAATTGATTCTAGGATTTTTACTCTTTCAGGTTTTGGGAGGCGTTTTGGCAGGTTTTGGAGGTTGGTTTCTGAAAGTTAGCGGAGATTACAAAGAAATTCTGGAGTTTAACCAGCTCCTAACACCAGCTGTCCTTGTTATAATTGGAGGCGCAACGATATTTTTGGTCGCATTCCTTGGGTTAGTTGGAGCCCTGAAAGAAAGCCGATGTCTTTTAATGATGGTAATTTCTTTCTCATTCTAAAAATTTTCAGTTTTTGAGTCTAAACATATTACTAGTATAAGTTATTTTTAAACGAAACCATGAGTAAATATTAGAAATGAAATGTGGATATCGAATGTTCCTATTGTAAAACTAGATTATTTTTTGTTGTATTACTTCCGTAAATATAAATCAAATTGGAAAATTAGCAAATTAGAGGAAAAGTCAAATAAATAATACGGGCAAAGTTTTAACCAGCGTTAATTTCATTTTCATTTTTTTCTTTAGTTTTAATAGTTTTAGATGCAGTATTCCTAAAAAACGTCTGTGTTATCATTATTTGTGAACTGTGAGGCTAGAAAAAGGTGAAGTATGCATATTCAGGGCCTCTAACACTGTGGAGCCTTTTTACTTTGAGTTACCCTTTGCCCACCCTCTTGCCTCCATTTACGTCGGAGCCCCTGATATTTCATTTTATCAGCAACAAATTTTTGTAGCATCCAGATTTCAGCTATGATGATTCCAAGATAACTTTAGTATTGAGTACTTCGATAAAAAGCAACTTCAATACTTGACATAATGTCAAGTAGTGGAAGGAGAGATATTTTTCGCGGTGTTTCCTGCAAATTGCAGGTTGAACGTTTGTCCCTTTACAAAGGATGACGTCATTATTTATTCCTTGTACAGCTGAACAAAGCCATGTTATAAAGTAAACTCGACTTCTCAAAAATACTTTGAAATATTTGCTTATTTAATTGTGCAAAGTTAAACAACTTATCAGCAACTTGCAGTTCTCTTGGAAGAACTTCAGAAACTCACTTGCAAGAGACTGTAGGCTGTAATAATACGAAAGATATTCAGGATCAAAGCAATACGACGACGAGCATCCAATGTAGCAAGATAAAATTTTCAAAATAAATTAAATTTAAGGAATACTTTTAATGTATTTGCTTGTTGATTTAGTAAAGTAAGTTTGAAATAAAACTATTAAATATATGTCGCACTTAAGAGATGTCGAAAAAGTACATCCAAGTATGTAGGATATCTAATGATCAACACTCATTTTGAAAACCCAAATATTACTTGAAGAAAAATCTGCTTTGGCATGCATATAGGCAAACTGTAATAAGAAGTGGATGAATGAATGGTCACTCTTGTCCCAAAGCCCGAATTTAAAGGCAAATTGTAGCCTTGAATGGAATCTGACTTTGAAAGGAGGAGAAGCCTTATTGATCCGGGTTAATTTTTGTTGATTTTTTGCCTTTGACTTTCTTGCTTCTTTGCCTTGTTAAAATTGTCAAGATGTAGAACTTCTTTTATGTATATCCCCTATATTTCTAAAACAAAACAGAAACCGATTTTAACTCCTCGTTCACGCTACAAATGTCCGTTAAGTACGTAGAGATTCAATTTTAATTAACGCAAAATCTTGCATCACAACACACCGTCAATTTTTGTGGGCTGCAGCATTTGCTCCTCCCCAGCCTTTTCGTTTACAACAGCAACAATAAAGCATGTTTGAATGAATAACAGAGGCTATTCTATGTCTCTTAAAACTAAATTTATTCATATGATAACAGTTTTATTCTCATTCGTTGCAGTACATGGTGCTTGTTGTTTTAATACTTTTATTGGAGATTGGTGCCGTGACCGTCACATTTCTTTACAAGGACAAGGTAAGCACACATCTTAAATGTAATAAGTGATATGGTATCTATGAAATATTATATGGTAACCTATGAGATGGTATTATCTAAAAAGTAGCCTATGATATGGGAGCCCTTTCAGGGTGCACCTGCGTAAAAAAGCCTAATACAAAGCAATCTGAGAGAACAAAAAGCCAAAAAAGAATAGAAAATAGAATTCGTTCCTTAAATCAGTAGCATTTGATTGTTCTAAATCGAACGAAGTCGCACTTTAAAAGTCGTAAATAGCTCGAAAAACATATCGAAACACGCAAGCCCTGGACAGCTACAATCCACCAAAAAGATTTGCCATATTGAAAGTATTGTTGTGGTCGTGACGCCATAGAACTATAACAAGGCTAATATGATAAATTTTTCGGCCCTAATTTCTTGTTCTTGTCCTCTACGGTTCTAATGCCTTTTACCGTAATTAAATTTACTTTGACAACAATATGCAGTCCAAATCCAATGTCTAAGGCCTCAGCTGGTTTGACTCGTTGTAGACAGCTTTGATACAATCACTGAACTGATAACACGTAGTAAAAACTAGGCCTAAAATTGGCAATATTTGTTACACTCCCGTAAAACACCAATAATGCTGCTTAACAGGCCCGTCGGAAGTGGGGGGGGGGCTGGAGCCCCCCCAATAATTGTCAAACTGTAGTATGTTTCCTTTATAATGGAGTACTGAATGAGAAGAAAAACAATGGACAATCCCCCAAATATGAATTTCTTCCGACGGCACTGTTAACATCACAGGCAACGGAGGCAACATTTAAGAATTTCCTTTTTATTCAAGGTTCAAGAATATGTCGAAGACAAACTATCGAAAGCTCTCAAAGTTAGCTATGGAAAAGACAACGAAGGCCCCGTGACGAATGCAATTAATGACATTCAGAGGACGGTTAGTTTACATGAACGTTCTTCATTTGCACCTGCACGTATGACCATTACTTTAGAGCGTAGATTTTTTGTATGTTTTGTTTGCATTTTTGTCCTAGCTCCAAACAAGTGATGTTGGGAGCAGGTCAGAAGGAGAGGGCACTCAAACAAAATAGAAAATATCCTTTTCAAATTCCATGTCCGTGCAAGAAATAAACTGCGATTATTTCTCCGTAATTCTGTCTATGCTGTCTTATTTTTGTTAAAAATATCTTCCCACAGAAAATGGCCTTTTTTTTAGAAAAAATGCATTCAATCTTAAAACTTTTTCTAACAAAAACTTTCTTACTGATAGAGAGGCTTCTTAGTGACAAACAGGGAAGTTCATCTGACAAAAAGAGTTATTTTCCAGCAAAGAGTCATTTGCTAAATTTTCTAGAAAAGTAGCTAGCCCAAAGCTCTCGGTAAATAGCTATAACAAACAAATTTTTACCGTAGATTTCCAAATTGGAAGAGTAGAAGGTCATCAAAATTACGAAAGAATACAAAATGAAAATTGAATTAATTCTTATTTACCAGAGAAATTTTGTCAACAAACTGAAAGTGTTACCGACCAACTCGTGAAAAACTGCAACTGTAGCACACCCCAACTCGTTTCAAATACATCCCTAATAACAACACCTTTGTTTCCCTAGATGAAATGCTGTGGAGCAAAGAATGTCAATGATTACATTGGCTCATACTGGGCGAATAACACAATAAAGTTTCCCGCCAGTTGTATAGATGAAGATAGACATAGCTCAACAAAAGTAAATGGCACAGGAGATTACCCTTTTGAGAAGGTACGTTTGGCAGTAGCACTCATGGGCTCAATTAAACTTCTTAAAAGATTTGTTAGGGTTTTACCCTTAAAAGAGTCATTGCTAACAATGAGCCATTGCGCTACGCAAGCATCCCATAATGCATTTTTAGACAGTCTGAAATCAATTTTGGTTAATCCGTAGAAGTTTACTGCCATTGTTTGGATTGTCGCCACGCTCGCAAAGGCCCATTGTTAGCAATGAGTCTTTAAGTTCCAATTTATGGAATTTTGAAGTCTATCTGGAAAGAAGATAGAGCCCATTTCTGGGCTACACGTAAGAGTGTTTCTCTACTTATTGTATTTATGCCAGACACTCCTTAGCTAGAGTATGATTCAATGTGACTATTGTTGTTGTAAGAAGTATAAACCTACGTATGGATTGCAAATACAGCTTTCTGTTTCTGCCCTGGCGATGATAACACGGGCATAATAAGCTTTCGATTTTTTATCATCTTTCTAAGGCAATTCATTATTTGTTTCCCTTGCAGGGCTGTGTAGAGAAGTTCAGAGAATGGGGAGGAGATAATTTGGTTCGGCTCGGTGGTATAGCTGCAGCAGTTGTTGCTGTAGAGGTAAGTTTGGAAACAATCCTCAAACAGGGGTGCTCCTCAAACAGGGGTGCTCAAACAGGGGTGCTCCTCAAACAGGGGTGCTCAAACAGAGAGTGTCTAGCAGAAAGTAACTTCGTGCTTTTTCATTTGCTTTCTTCATTAGAAATCTTCCAACACACACACACACTGCTCCAAAAATGAGACACGAGCTTGTAGGTTTTCTTATTGTTTTCGCCTCCTTTTTGCATCGAGATTTGCTATGTTACGCAGAGTGCTTCCTACGAGGGATCCGATTAAAATTTATTTTTGCTACGGGGAAGGGGGAGAATGGGGGATCAATCCTCAAACAGGGGTGCTCCTTTTAGTGGGTGTCTTTTTCAAAGTCAAAATCGAATAAACGTCACCCAATAAGCGCCTCCTGAATAATAACCTGATAATTTACTTCGAATAAGCTCCATTAGCACACCTGATTCAAAAGTATTGTTTCGAATCTCTGGTTATAAATTTTTTTTGGGTGTTGCCAACCGTTTTGAGGGTCATAAACCGGCCTTTCGCAGAAGCCCATTCTATTCAGCACCGAGTTTTTGGCATGCCCCTTAAGCCTGGTATGTCGAGAGAGGCAGATTGCCACAAGCTCCGAGCCAAGAGGGTCCCTGAAAGTTCCTAACAAAAACATTATGAGAATAGGCCGCAGACTACTTCGCGCGTTGAGAATTGCGTTCTTATGTACCATCAACATTTTCCTTCTAGTCAATTCACTTGCTATGCTTGGCAATCACAATGTAAATATGCTTTCTATCCTTTGCAGCTTGGTGGTCTGATATGCGCCTGCATTATTTACAAAGGGAAAAGTGCAGACGTTGACGTTGTCTAAAATGTTGACCAGTATTCATAAACATCCACCAACATCTTTGGTATTACCTTTGGTTCAAATCCCAAGAAACTAGAACCAAGCATGAACCGTGAACAACAAAAGACTAATTAGCATGCAACATCGCTTCACAATTGTTTTTGCATGTTTACTATCGTATACGCTAGTATACTGATGTTAATAGAAATAGAGGTGCCATAGTTTTAAGATTTAAGATAGGTTATAGTCTAACTAATGTATTATTGTATGTTGTTGTAATGAATTCTGTGTTTTACATATTATTGTATGCTGTTGTAATGAATTCTGTGTTTTATATAATTAAATAGTTAAATGTAGAGTTTAGTTTGTTTGCAAATATTACAGAGAGTGTCTAGCAGAAAGTAACCTCGTGCTTTTTCATGTGCTTTCTTCATTGGAAATCTTCCAACACACACACACGCTGCTCCAAAAATGAGACACGAGCTTGTAGGTTTTATTATTGTTTTCGCCTCCTTTTTGCATCGAGATTTGCTATGTTACGCAGAGTGCTTCCTACTAGGGATCCAATTGAAATTTAATTTTGCTACGGGGAAGGGGGAGGATGGGGGATCAATGCTCGATTCGGGAGGATCAGAATACTACGGCCATATTTGGCAATAACGCTACACAAGAGTCTCGAGTCGTAGGCAGTTTAGACAGAAATTTCATTCTCGGTGCCATGCTTGAATCAAAAAAGGTCATACGCCACAGGTATTCGCCAAGGCATTCAAACTGATTATGCCAGTGGTGGTCAACTAAGGCCACCCAAACAGAGGAAGACTGTCAACTTGGCTATAAAAATGAAATGATGTTGAAATAATAGAAAAGGTATCTCCCCCCCTTTCCACCCTCATGCCGTGAGCGCTGATATTGTTTTAATCGATATTTGTGATGCCTGTGTTACACCAAAAACAAAGTGCACTAGCTGGGAGACCATACCTTCCAAACTTAAGATGTATCTTTGGCGTCAAGGCCCTAACTAGGAAGCGTTCTTAGGAAGGCTAGCAGCCATTCTGATGAATCTAGTCAGAAAAGCAAGGTCAACTGTAATATACAGGTGGAATTTCCTACGCAGCTAAACTAGCTCTCTACATTGACTTTGCGAAACAAAATCAACGCCGTGAGAGAAAAATTTGGACCCAGTCTTTATTTATGTGGTTCTCTGCCTGCACGGCTAGGGAATGGCCATCACGCCAATGACTTTTTGCCAGATACCAAATGTGAGCAAAAGCCACGATGGCCCACAAGACAAAGTAATGTGTAAGCACTGATTGTAAAGTAATGTGTAAGCACTGATCTATAAAAAAGACTGGATCGAGCTTCGAATGTGACCAGAGTGTCGCCATCCGAGAAGAGGGCCCCAGAACAGCCCATGCGAGGAGACGGCCTTCTCTGTCACCCCTAGCAATGTTTTCAGCTGCTTTGGCCTTGTTCTTTTTCAGCAATCAAACACACAGCATTGCAGCTCTCGCTCATCCATATCGTTGAAGTATTGGTTTCGAGGACAGGCTTCAAACTTTGGTGTTTCAAGACAATAAGAAGCTCGATCCAGTCTTTTTTATAGATCAGTGTGTGTAAGAATGGGTGAAGAGGCAGAGAATGTGCAGTTTTTACACATGGAAGTTATGTTGATTTTACAGCCCTCCCTTTAGTCGCCCCTAACTTCCCACCTTTCTTCTCCACTGTATCGTTTTCTGAGTGTGACTAAAGTAAGCAAATTGATAATATTTTATTAGCTGATGTTCTCAATTTGTTAAGTTGTTTTTTTCATTTTAGTCACGGAATTTATTTTATTTTTTGTCAATCGTTAACAAAATAAATTTTATTTCTTAATCGAAAATAAAAAACCTCCCCGGACAGAAATATATTAGCTTACCGGCCAATTGTGAGTTCTTTCACAAGCTCCTAAAATGTACTATGTGCAAAACGAACATAACCACTTTCAACAATATTTCTTTGGATATTCAGTGGAACTTCTATTAAGAAACCTCTAAAAGGGCGAATGGTCGAAACGCTCTCAAAACAACCTTCATTCAACGCACACCTCTATACACAACGGACAATTACACTGGTCAAAACGTGGTCTGTTACATGGAGGCTCCACTGTGTAAATTTATTAAGACAAGTCTTTTCTAACATGAAATATCGGTGGGGGGCGAGTTAGCAATTTTCCAAACATACAAAACTATGAGTTAATTTTATTATAAGGACATTCAAAACATGTTTACCGCGTCACGTAGTTACGGTATAATAGTTTAGTGGAATTAGATATGAAAACGGTCTAACCCGGATAAAAATAATATAAAGCTGTAATTTGGCACAGATGTTCTATAATAACTTGGAAATGACCAGAAAAAAGCCCCATCAATTGGACATTGGGAATTCCTTATTTGGGCAAATACCATAATGGCGCACTGATCAGTGGTTATTCCCAGTATTGTATGGAACCTATGTGCCAAATTACAGCTTTTTATTATTTTTGTCCGGGTAAAATCGTAATTTCACCACACTATAAGAACAGGACTTGCACCATGCGACTCGAATATACTGTATTTGAGAATAGTTATAAAAAAGGTCTATCCTTAGTGTGAATAGCCATAAACAATAAAATGGCGCACTCAAAAGCTGGATCCACTACAGATGTATTCGAATAGGGTGCATTTGTAGGGTGCTTTATCTCCACTTAAAATTTGGATTAATTGAAAAATCCGGAAAACTTGATACTTTGCCAGATTGGTAGGAAATTTTTGAAGCTTCCCAAAGATTGAACCCCGATGCATCCCTGCATACGATGTGGGGTCAGGTATACTTAAGGGATGATATTCAGCCCTTAAAATTTTCTCTCCGTTCTCATATGATTAAACGTGCTAGACAGGCAGAATTGGAATAAGGGGAAAGTAGTTGTAATAATTCCTTCAAAGGAATACGCACCCCTAACACAGGAAGAGAGTTAGGAAACATTACCCCCACCAAAACCAGTTAGGTTTTTAAGAGACCTGTCAACAAAACTTCAAAAATTCAAGTTGGCAAACAAATTTAAAATAAAGTTCTTTTCATGGGCTTATTCTTTTCAAAGATGGTGCACGTATTTGGATAAAAAGACCAAGGAAATGCATCAAGTTAAAAGGCACTGTTACAGAATTTACGGAAAATTTTCCAAAAAATTTACAGTGTTTCGGTTTAAAAAATAGTTAAACAGAATTGCGGACGAACTGATTAGCCATATACACAGCTACAATTCTTAAGGCCGACCTCCACTTGGCCGCGCGTACGGTGCGGTCAAGTCAGCGCATGCCCAGTGACTCGGTATGATGCAATATTCTTGCCCGTCACGTTCAAACTTTGTACGCTTTGAAAGTAGAACCTGGTTCTACTCTCAGAGCGGCCGCTCTACGTACGTCGGAGATTATCCAATCAAATTGCAAGACTTGGTGACTTGGCCGCACCGTACGCGCGGCCAAGTGGAGGTCGGCCTTTACGGTCAGGCCATTGTCACTCTATCTGCAAACAAGGAAGTGTTTTGCTGAGATGATTGTTACAACTGAAAAAGCGCACGCAT
Source organism: Rhopilema esculentum (assembly GCF_013076305.1). The sequence goes on along the minus strand of NW_027020228.1, from coordinate 3,454,622 downwards.
TTAGAAACTTGATATGCTTGAAGCCCTAAATAACGTAGTTTCTCGTTACAAGAACGCCAAGCTACAATCTACTGAGTCTGAAGCAAACCTTTTTATCTTTAAAGATCTACATCAATTCAATTCGCTACATCATGGGTTATTGTGGGCGACTGTGTGCAAGAATCACATTGGTGATTGGAAACTCATTCTTTCTTGTAAGTATTCTGTTCTTAACGCAATGGTGCTTTAGTGTCAACATTATGCGCTTGTCTAGGCCATTCAAGTTAAATGTTCAAATGTCTTACAGTCTCGTTATAAAGCTTCAAGGATTGCTGATTTTAGGGTTTGCTTAAAGGTTCAAATTCAATCTTAACTTGGTCAAAAACTGATGCGGTTTCAACAGTATCAAACCCGCAGCAAAGTAGATTTCACTGATCAAAGTTCGCTGTTATCCAATCTGAGAAGTGTGACTTTCACGAACAATTTATCTAGCTCACAGACAGCCATAACGAGAAATAGGTTCACCCCAGTGAAATATTATTTGAAATTCTTTCCAATTTTCCATATCAGATAGTGTTTATAAAAGCTCCTATCGAAAATTTTCTTTCATTTCGGTTAACGAACATTAAAGAAACAAATAACTGAAAAGAGGGTACTCAGCAGTGTCTTATCTTTGTTGATATTTTGTATGTAAAATGAATCAGGTAAAAACTTATGTACACAAGCTTAATCGAAAAAGATGAAACATTTAGAATGCTCAATTCATCATTAATGTTATTGATCCCAAAAACACTGCCTTTTGTAAACCGATGGATTACACTTTAGTATTCCACAGTGTTTCCTGAAAGCAACCGTCGAGTCAAAAGCACATTGTGTACAATCAGTTACTTTAGTCAGGGTTTTTCTAATAAGAGTAGTATGAATGTCGGGGGAATGGGGAGGGGGAGGGATGGAAAGGTTCAGCGATCCCTGTTTCAGTGTCAATAGGTTTTTAGGGGTTGTAGCATTCATTCTATGATTAGGAAAATGGCCTTTTTGGCATAATGTCTTTTTTGTGGGTTGGGAGGTGGGGGGTTGAGGGTATGATTGACAAACAGTCTGAAATATGGGACAGTTTACCCAGTAAGGCACTTATGATTTTTTCATTTCTTTTAGAAGTTTGTTCACCCCGTTACAAATACATTTGTATTTGGTACAGTAAAATGCAGAGCTTTGCGAGCTTCAGACCCAAAGCTATTGAAAACACAAGCTATGTAAGACAATACGATGTGCTCCTACAATGCAGGCCTGGGGAGGGGTTGAATTGAATTCAAGGTTAAGTACAATATCGCTCGCTTTGCATCGAGTGCCGAAGCGATGACGTCACATGAAAATATTTTTAGAATACTTTAATTTTGACCATACATCCAAAAAGGGCATTATTAAATACCTCTAAATGCTCAAAATAAGTTAAAAGTATTACAAATTGGCTGAGATATGGCCACATGAGCACAGAATCTTGCCCCATCAAACCTCTATAATTTGGTCTTGGTTTCATAACTTTATGAACCAGGCCAGAATAACAGTAATCCGTTCGAAAACTTGAAATCTTTCATTGGCCATATCTCGCCCAATTTTGAGCATATGTAAAGGATTTTGGGTATTGAGTGTTATTCTATGCTTCCAGAATATGTAGTCAAAATTAAAAAATGCTCGAAGTAGATTGTTGATGACATCATGCTTCGATACTCTATTGTTTTTTGAGCGTTTTGGCATTGTTACAGACAATGGTCACAAGTAAGATACCATAGTATATGAAACCTCTTGTTTTTGACTCAGTCTCTAATGTTATCTGTCCTCTCAGCGATTGGCTGGTATGAACAATAAACTATCTAACGTCGTTTCTAATTGGTTAAAAGTCACTTATTTGCATTAACGTCAACCAGTTGTGATAATGCTATTTTTGTCGTAAACTTAGGAAAGAAGTTATCTATCTGGAAAAAAGCTTCAGATTCAAGGAGTGATGGAATAGCTAAGCCTAAAGCCCTGGCAAAACGACTGAAAATTTTACTAAACATTTCACACAACTTTTTTTAGTGAAAAGTTTATTTGTTTTGCCACCCTGTTTCATGTTGTTTAGTCGTGTTGAGTGTTGTTGAGCCAAGTTTGATTCTGGTCAAAAATCTTTAGCGTTGTTTAGTGTTGTTTAGCAAATGCTTAGTCGTTTTGCCACCAATTATACATTTGTTGTGCTAGCGCAGATGCTTTAGCTGTGAGAATCCAAAGGTTTTCCAGGGTTTTTCTCGGTTTTCCTGTTTCAACGTGACCAAAAATCTCTAGAATGCCTTCGTGAGACATTTGCTTCGTCTTCTTGTAGGCTACTGTGTCTTCTTCAACAGTCAAATTTGTTATCGATATGCTAAAAAGTATTTTATTTTCCTTTCTTTTATCAATTTTTATTTTTACCCAGTCTTTGCACTTGAAGTCTTTTATGCTAACGTACAACAACCAAAATAGAAAGAAAATTCCTATGTTAGATCATCTACAACCCCCACAGCGTCTTACACAGATCGCAGTTCAAAAAGGTTGTTTAGTGAAAAGTTTAGTCACGTTTTGCAACCTTTGCTAAACGTCGCTCAACTTCGCTAAATAAATGTTGAGTGAAATGTTTAGTCGTTTTGCAAAAGCTTAAGAGACAGTTTAACGATTATTAATGCTCCTTGCGTCATTAGGACGATTCTGATATGACTCGCTTTTTGTAGGTTTTAGGTACTGCTGTTATGGCCTTAGCTGGTTGGATCAGATACAAAAGTGGTGATTACGACACTGTTTTGGGTTCAAATGGAATCCAGACTCCTTCAACGGTGATTCTCGTTGGAGGCATTGCGATTTTCCTTGTGGCATTTCTAGGAATATGTGGGGCATGCAAAGAAAACAAGTGTTGTCTGCTTCTGGTAAGGCTATACATCCATTTTCTGAACTGAAAAGCCTATTGATCTTATTGTAACTTTAATGGGAAGAGACTAGTTCAGTGAAATCTTGCGCAATTTAGAAGAGATACACAAACAACCTTTTTGGCAGGGATGAAATACACTTTAAGGCTGAATTGATTTGCCGTTTTTTATTAATCTTCAAAGTTTAGAAACATTGGTAAAATAAGTAACAAACTTAGAATCTAGAAACTGTTTTTATTTGCCGGCCAACCCAAAAGTTTGGGGTTGGGGCATCTACGGCCTAAATTGTGCAATCACTTAAACTGCTGATCACATTTTGACAGAAATTCTGTGATTCATAGACGCCATCGTCCTAAGCTCTGTGATTTGATTGGTTTGTAGACCAAGCTTCATTAGACCACAGAGTTTTATAGAACCAGCTACGCCCCCTCTCCCCTATTCAAAGAATGCTAGTTGTACGGACACGCTGCCTTTAAAGTTGCGCCTTATAGACCAGGTTAATTTTGAGATAGATACCTACCTCAAGATTAACCTGGTGTAATAATGCAAGTTGTTACGGGCACGCCAACCAGTTATACAAAAGTTGCAACCCGCTAAGCAAGAGTTACTATTCGTTGTAGTGAGGAATCTGGAGGAGTGTCCGTTATGTGGACTCATCTGCTAACAGGGGTCAAGCTAAGTATACATTTGAATAAACTTACCGCACAATGATGGCGTAAAAAACTGAAAAACCGTTATCCTAAGGTTTATTTCGACTAAAGTCATGTCGTTCACGGATGCGTTGCGCCCATTCGTACGCTTTCTTTAGAGAACTTTTGTCGCAGTGATTTTGTTCACTGGTAGCACCAAGCGCGCAAACGAAAGCGCTAAAATGATCGTAGGCCTTAAATCGGTACCCTGAGTACCAGAGACATAAATTCGAGAGCGGAAACAGAAGATAGGAGTGGAGGAGATAGGAGTCTTCTCTTCTAGCCGCTCCTCCGCTTCTCTGCTTCGCATTATGTTTACGTGCTCAAAATTTTGTGGCCATGGTGCCCAGGGTGCTAAATCGGCCGCTTTTATACTGCATCTGTAAACAACGTTAAAGCATTTTCCTTCTAGTACATGGCATTCGTTGGTGTGATTATGTTGTTTGAAATCGGCTGCGTTTCCGTTGCTTTTGCCTTCAAGGGAAAGGTACGTCAATTCGATTTCTTTGTTTATTTGTTAAGGAGACGAATAAGAGAGAGTCTTCTACCGAGTGAGTTAACCCCTATTCGCGGGATCAATAAGCATGCACATGCGACATAATCATTTTAAAACATTTTCTTTAACATCAAGATGGGGGATAACCCACACATTTGAAAACTTTCGCTTTTTGGTCTCCAAAAATAACCCTGAATTATCTCTTAGTGAAATGTATGTTTCAGGCTTCTCTGAAAGTCATGTTGGAGCCTGGAGCCTTCGAGGGAATAACAAAGTGGCAATAACCTCATCTTAAAACAGGCGACCAATTATAATTTATCTAATTTTTTTTACTTGACTTTCCATAAAATTATGTCAATTTAGATACCTACAACGGAGGTAAGGATAGGGCCCGACTAAGTGACTGTCCGACTAACATGGGGTACAACTTTTGTCTTAAAGAGTGCAGGAAAAATCCAATGGGAATAGAAAATGAGTTTCGAGGTAAGCTTTGGCTCTTGCGCAACCGGGACGTTTTGCGAATGTAATTCTAAAACCTGGCATAATATCGTACTGCATGGAAATACAAAACACATTCAATATCCCAAGACAGCTGCCGCAAAGCATGCCGGTTGTACAACAGCCGTTAACGGGATTCAACTCTACTTCTATAACCGTTTATTCTTGTCCATGCATGACAATATACCAATGCCCATATATGTACTCCGAATGACTATATATAAAGCAAACATGACATCGTGGATGTTTTTTACCTTTTTATTTAGGCGGAAGAGTATGTTAAGGATGCGGTTACGAAAGCAATTCAAAAAACGTACGGTTTGAAAGGAAATGGCCCGATCACAGAAGCAATCAATAATATACAGAAAGAGGTAACTGCTTTAAATTCAACAGCTATTTACATACTCAGAATAGGCCGTCTTTTGATTAAAAGACATATGTAAAGACATATGTAATTGAGAGGGGCTATTCGCAACTAAACAACGAAGATACTGCACTAAAGATTATTGATTCCACACGCTTCTCCCTGTCTCGATATAAAATATCCCTAATATAGACTTTCCAATAGTCTTTTTTGTCAAATCAGTAAGGCATTCGTTATACTGCGAGGGTAAACCTAAACTGCGAAGGAGATGTTGGAAGGGCGAAGGTAATATATAGTTGAACGGAGGATTTCAACTAGAGTTGCGTGGTACGGTGGATTCAACCTCCTTTGAACGGAGGATTTCAACTAGAGTTGCGTGGTACGGTGGATTCCAACCTCCTGCCCTTTGAAGACCCTCGTATCAACCTTGCCAAAAAAAGTATCCAGGACTAATAGTCTACCAGGTTACAATATCCTTAATTCAAAATATGTAGATGCAAATTGATGAATATTTAATTTTATTATAAGATATTATATGATAAGGAAGCTATTCACATCAATTAGTCTTCGATTTTTGACATCAAAGTTAGATTTTTTCTTGACACTTCAACTCGAAAGTTCAATTGAATTACAAGAGAGTAACGGATAACAACAAACAAATTAATGAAAAAATTAAAGTTTCAAGGAAGATGAAAGCAATGCTTATGACGAAAACATATCATCATAAAAATAAGTATTTTTTAAAAAGGGTGACAGAAAACATGAAAAGTTTATCCTACTCACCGAAAAAGGCTTTTGGTAGAAACAGTTCTTTAACCAGTAGCTGACGAATCTGAAAAGAATATCAGTAAATCATCTGAAATTGATTAAAGAAAATAGAAAAAAAATCAAATGATCCACTAAGTGAAAAAGCAGCGTACATACATTGTTTAAAAAACTTACGTATTGTTTCATGTAAATAAAAAGTATTTCTAATTGTTGTTTATTTAATCGTGCCGATTGTTCTACTGTATGTTTGATTCTCAAAACTTGCTGACAACAGGTAATTGACTGAAACATCTAAAGCAAGATATAGCGTTTCTCACTTCATTTTGTCACGGAATTTCCAAACAATTTGGTTCTAGTATTTTTCTCAATATTGATTCCCGTGACTTTTTGTCATTAGTCAAAGTTGCAAAAATAATCATAACTTCCTTGAATCTTTTTGTTTACCAATTTATTTCTTTAAACCTATTTCTAATAGCAAGCGATCTTTCATCATTGAAAGTGTAATATTTTTTATCTAGATGAAATGTTGTGGAGCGTATAGTGTTAACGACTACAAAAACTCCGACTGGGTTAAGAACAACCAAAGTAACAACCAACAATTTCCTACTAGCTGCATTGATGGGAACAAGAAAAATCACACAGAATCTAGCAACCAAACAATGTCAAGTGAAACTTTCGAATCGGTAAGTATGGAGAAACGGTTGAGATAAGAACACCTTGTATTTGACTGATTGACGGATATGCACAGCAAGGGTTTCTTAAGATTGAACCGAGGCCCATCTGCAATGGCGATAGCTGCTTTGATGTTAAAATGGCGAGGTTCAACTTTATAAAGAGTACTTGTATTCTAGCCGATATCAGGGACCGCGCACCAGTCTAAATGTGGGAGGGCTGAAAAGGGCGTACTCCTTAGTATAAGAGAATACTATCAAATGTTTCCAAAACTTCAAATGAGAATATCTGAACCACATTAAATGTCACTTCTTCCATCTCCATATTGCTTTCGCCAAAGATCCGGAAAAGTACCACAGCTCGCACTTATTTCTATTAACAGGGATGCATTGCAAAGATGAAGGAATGGGGAAGCGAACACCTGCTAATACTTGGTGGTCTTGCTGCTGCGATTCTTGCTACAGAGGTAGGTGGAAGAGGTACTATAAAGAAATTTCCAAAGGTTGCATGCTCCAAAGTTAATCAGGGTCAAATGCTCCATGATACCTCTGGTATAAAACGGTTTATTATTGAAACAGTCAATGGGAAATAGATTTTTCGTAACTTTGATATTCCAAGGCTGTAATTTTACCATACTTATGTTATAAAACATATAATTAGCAAACAAGTGAGAGCAGAAACTGCTATCGCTATTAAAACAGATTTATAGCAAAAACCTTCAATTGTATCGTGTCTACGATAGCCTCACACTCATTATAAGCTTCACAAGCAAGATGCTAAAAGGGATGAGCTGAAAATGTCAGAAATTGCCTGGTCACATGAAGATAAATCGGTTTCCTAATAGGTTAATCACAAGCAATTCAAAGGTACTAAACTATTTATCAACAAGTGTCAAATGTGAGCTTGTTGGTTAAAGAAGCGATTTAGATCTAGTTTAACATCTTTCTACCCAGTGGCGGCTCCAGTCTGAGATAAGTGGGGGGGGGGGGGCCGGGGGGCAAAAGGCTTGTCAGGGATCGCGCCCTTTTGGACCACGCCTTTTTTCCCAGTTTGAAACATTTTCTTCCGGAGGAAACACCTCTTGTCTCCCTAGAAATGTCATTAAAATGTGACGATCTAGATAATGTACATACCCCCCCCCCTCCCCCGAAGTTTTGTCATCAGCTTTGCAAGAATCTCAAGGACTAACTTTCTAAAAAAGTGTGGGGACTAGTCCCGCAATCCCCCCGTGGCTCCGCCACTGTTTATACCTCCTCATCAAAGCAGAAAATTCTAGACCAAGTTTGTAGATTCCAAGAATGAAGATAGGTTTAGAATATTCTCATCCATGATTGTAAACACGACAGAGATTCATTCGTTGCTTATATGAAGGCAGAGGTACCCATTTACTTTAAAAAGATGCTAGCCCCTATGTTGAATATTTGACAGTATACTTATTTTGAAGGAATATTGAAGAATTCAAATCCTTTTGTTTGCAAGGATGAATTTGACGGTGGCTGTGCGCTGAACATTTCTTTCCAACAACATTTTTTGTGTCATGGCCTGACTTGCTTGTGCTAAATGAATGTAGAATTTGTAAAAACATGCCTTTATTGCATCTTTCCCATTGAACAGTATCTAGAGTCACAACGGAAAAATAGTTGGCTATTGAGTGATTAATGAGCTTTCCTTCTCCATATCCTGCACCAAAAATTACCTACTCAAGGCTCTGCGCCAAAGATTTTCCGAAGATAGGTACCCAAATCACCTTGGTTGTTTGGGCTCAATTTCAAATCCTGTCCCAGGAACGACCGGTTCTATTGGACTAGGAAAGCCAAATTAATAATAAGGAAGGGGGCCATCATTACAATGATGAATTGAAAAAACATTATGATAAAATAAGATTGGACCAAAATTATCAGTAGAATATTATTCGGGGGAATGGCATAATGGTATGGCCAACCTTGTCTTTAACAACTGCTGGTCCTCCGCTTGTGTCTTACTTTAATCAATTGGCAAAATGAAGCTCAGGGTGTAAATATATCTCAAATAAAATTTTTTAAAAACAGCAATCTCAGACAATTAAAACTTTTGTATTTTACAGATATTTCAACTAATGGCGGCATTTACTATCTTCAAGAAAGAGGAGGCCACAAAACCTATCTAGACAGTCTTACTTGGACAAGTGGCTCATTATGAAATACGTGTCATATGAGTGAAGTATTTTGTCCTTACAGGACGGTTATTGAAGTGAAGTAGTACGAGTCTTATTCAAAAAGATTAGACGCCAGGGGGTGGTGGTTTTCTGCGGGGACAACGGAGCGGGGGGTGCAAGGGGGCATTCACTCTTGCCCTTTGATAGAAGGGACAAAGAGGGCGAAATAACCCTTTGCTCTCGCTCTTTTGTAATCATTAAAGAGATTCATATGAAATCCTGATGGTTGTTTCCTTTTCATGACCAAAATTTCTCAAGACGTGTACAAAAAATATTTTCACAGCAGTTAGGAACCCTGCCCTAAACTAGGTAGAGAACCCCTTGGGGGTATAGACAAAGACACAATCTATATGAATAGCAAGGTTTAGTAATGTAGAAGTTTTTAATTTAGTAATAGTTATGCTTTAACTCTTTTATGTATTTTTATCAGTATTATACAAATTGGAATGTGAAGATGGACATTTCTTAGAAAAGGAGTATTTGTAGAAGCAATCTAGGGTCGAGCTCCTTGGCTAAAATGCATTGAAATGATTTTCTTACTAAGGTTCAGTGTTCTTTTTTCTGCAAAATCTGCCTGAGTGTGATTAATATCATTTTTATTTCTTGTTTTTATCTACAACTACAAACTAAAAGTTGCTTCGAAGGTCACTGAGTAACAGTTTTGCTGGAAATATCAGAAAATCACGGACATATGACCAGTATCCTTGAATTAGCCTATAAAAGTATAGTAAAAAATCAAAAAGAAATTACTAAAAGACCTCGTATACTTTAGTATGATTTTTTTTATAAACATTTAAGTAATTATTACCAAAAGAATTAATTTTTGTGGTAATTGAATAAAACGCCAAATGCAACCTCAGTTGGCAACAATCAACATATCGAGGGGTCTAACTCGAGAATTTACGGTAGCGGTGGGGGCTTATTCGAGGGGATGCTAATTGATAATTTGCAGTTTTAGGGGGGGGCTTATTCGAGAGGGGGCTTTTTGAGGGCGGGGGGCAATTCGAGGATTTGCGGTAGTTGTCCAATCAGTACTGCGTACCTATAGAAAAAGCTTTTCAGAAATTTTCAAAGGAAGCTATCAAACAAGCACTATCTCTAATAAGTGACAATTTAATTTTCTATTTGTTAATCAAAGTAAGTACAGTGATTGCTTTAATAATTAGAACAATAAATATTACTAATTAACCTCTTGCTTTGCATAACACAGTAGTGAAATGTTTAGATTTACTGAATAATTAAATAGCGTTTCATGATAATATTTTATAAATATCTCCAAGCACTCTGAATAGAAGCAGGTTATTTGTGTAGATCCGACAATTTAAGCAAAGTCATTAGAACTCCAAGGTTCCGACTCATATATCATAAAAATCTGGCGATAGAGGCTATATAATAAAGCTGTGGACAGACATAAACAAATAAAGTCGACGTTTGCTATGTTGAATACCTGCTATCCCCACCATTCATTATCTCGAACGGTTTATTACTTCTTCTTTATTTTCTTTGGACTAAAAACTGATAGCCATCTTGAATATCTTCGTACAAAGATCCCTGAATATTTCGAGACAGCGAATCTCAACTGTAGAAATTCTATGCATAAAAGGGTTATGGAGTGTTAACCTAATGTCGACTTTGCAAAATAACGAAACAGTTTATCAATCACTTTGTTCATGCTTCAAATTAGCATTTCATGTGTACATTGTATGTGATTGCATGCATGAACAATAACGTTGTGAAGTTTGCTAGATATCCGTAAAGTGTCGATACCATTATAGGGTGGGGGAAAACTGATTTGTTAGGAGGGGGCTAATGAAGATCTTTGAGCAGCACTTGAGTACTGATATGGTAAAGGAAACACTTAAGTACTCTCTTTAAAACAATTTTGCGCCTGTTTATACTTGCTTGCAGGTAGGACCCCGTTCAGTCCCTACATAAACATTTGATGCACGAGCCCCTTGTCTATGTCTGGGACATCAACTACACAGTTTGCTCGACTTTCACATTTTCAATTGTGATATTCTTTTTCATGACCTTCCTTCTTGTAAAGAGGCGGTGTAATAATTTGCAAAATAGAAAGATGACCTCAATGACGGAAAACATGGATGCTCCCAACCAGATTCCCATTTGTCCGCCAACTTCACTTACAAGCTTGGCCATTGTATACTCCCCAACCTCTGTAATTCGTTGGTATGACATATCACCAAAAAATATGTTGATCATGAGGAAATTGTTTCGTACAAACTCATCCGTCATTACGCTTCGGTTTAGGCCAAGCGCTGCGCTAAAAAGTGATTTGTATGGCGTCAGGTCTCCGGTAGACGGCCATTTTGAATATGAGGCAGACTTATAGAACTTCGTTTCGAAGCAAGGCAAAGCGCAATTGCAAGAAGAAAAGTCTGTATCGATTAGTTCCTGTAAGGTTCCTTGACTGCACGCCGATTCTAGTTCTGTATTGGGAAAAGGCTTTTTCAAATTTTCAGGTAAATGAAGGTTGTAAAGAAAGCTGAGGGCTTTGCAATTTCTTGATGCTCTAGCTAAAAAGCATGATTGTTGGCAGTTACTGGCCGTGTATTTTCCTCGAAATAATAACTGCATGTCCTCACCATTAGTGCATTTTGAATGGTAAGGAGCCTTTAATCTATGTATAACTGTTTTACGAATTTCAATGCGTGTTAAGTAGCCGACGGGTGCAAAAACAGATCCGGAATCTAAAAATGGATGCTCCTGGTGATCTTGCACGATTATCTCAATAGAGTCTCCTGTATCAGATTTAGCACCGGAGATTGCATCGGTTACGTTTAAAAAGAAAAATGCAGACAATGCCTCATCAGAACCGGCTTCTTTCTGGAAGAAAGTTCCGTTTGGGTTGATCTTGTAGCAATATCCCCGTTTCATTACTGGAATCCTTTGTGTGCCCATGGAGTAAAGGTACCGATTAGCAAGCCCGGGTCCGGATAAATTCTTCATGAATAATTGATCTTCGTCCGGTGTTACCTTTGGTAAGTTAGCTTCGCTTTCTAATTTGTCTAAGATCTTCTCAAATTGTTTTTCTGTTTCAATACTTTTCTTTGACGTCATGGTGAATTTCTTTAGCTTGTCTTTACTCAGACTTGGGCCGCAAATGGTAACGGAGGGAAACTGGATCTTTGCAACTATGACGGTCCTTTCTTTTGTAAATGACTCCTTGCTGAAATATCGACGCAATGTTGCCATTAGGGAAATAACCAACAATGATAGGAAGGCAAGCAAAAACACCAACCATATCAATCTCATGACCCTTGATTTAGAGATAGAAAACCTCCCTACTCCGTGAAGGGTCATATTTTCTGCAAACTTCTTTACCTCCATCTTGGTCCACAGCTTTGGTAATTATTCTTTGTGATTCTTCTGGATGTTCAAACTTCTGCTTAAAGCGGATAGGAGTAGACTGTTTGGTGATAAGAAAAGATGACGAATTGGTTATTCAAGCAGGTATCTAGCTTCTGTAAGCAGAACCAAATTTAGTACACAGCAAGGAAACTTAATCAGTTATTGAATTTTATCTTGAAAGCATCAGACAAATTGAAATTGATGCATTTAGCGTAAACAATTGCAGGTTGAATTCATGACAACTATTAACAATTTTCAAAATTACTAAAACTTTTTTGAGACTAACTGAAGTTAGCATGTGGAGCGATTATTGATTCAGCCAGCCAGTCAGTTGGTCATATAATTATATCAGAGAAGACAGAAAAGTTTTTTTCATCTTTGAAACAAAATGAATAATCACATTTGCGAAATTAAATATAGATAGCAATTTGCATAGCAACATAAATAGTTTCAAATAGAGAAGCAAAGCCCATAAAAGATTTTGCTTGTCACTATCACTACTTTACAAATACAGGCATTAACCCCCTCTCCCCACAAAATCAGAGGAATTAAAGTCAGAAGTATTGTTGTAAATTCAGTTTAAATTCCAGGTTACAGTAGATGACAAATGTTGAATTGAATTGAAGTTTCTCGTGCACAATTAGTGGAAAAGTTTTTTTTAAGACAGTAGAAACCTGTTTTTATAAGAACATTGAGGCTGAAATTTAACCTTTAAAACCCCATAATCAAGAACCCCCGAAAGGGTTGAAATTTGGAAAGGTTTTTATATATACATATGTAAGAAAAAAGGGTTTTTAGAATAAATCAGGTCATGGTATGTTGCATTCTAATTGGACAACCCAACAATACAAATTCATTTGATTGGTTGAAATTCATTAAAAAAGCTGGTTTAAGTGTGTCCATTAGAATTCTTGCGGTGGAAAACATTGTTAATGTGTGCAAGGCCTGTAGGTATATAGGAACCTTGTTAAGAACCTTTTAGACTGGACTTTAGAATAGCAGCCTGTTAATTAAGAACCTATTCAGGCTGCCAGAAAAAACCTAGGTTCTTTTATGCGGGTTTCTACTGTATCAGCAGCATATTGTTTTTATGAGAAATAAAATTCCTTCTCGACTCTGCCTTGGTAGAGAAAATCCCTGAAATCAGAATTATGCTCAAAATTTCTTCAACTTTTTAATTCCAATCTCAGGGATGACTTCTTTAAAATTTCAGTTGTTGGTTCAAGCTCCGCCAGCCGTCAGAAAATATACTCTGTCGTCATCAACTTTAACATTAAAATCTTTTTCCTTCTTAAAAGTTTACTTAACTTACAGTATCCTAAGCCAAATGGCATTTTTGTTCCTTCTCAAACAAAGCCCTTCAAAGCCAAAAAGTCATGGGTGCGGACAATATAGGAGCGTAGGGGAGGTGGGGGCTTGAATTACCTTGGGAATCCAAGAGGGTTCGTTGTTATTTTTAGGATATTTTGTGGCTCCAGTGTTCGGAACGCTAATGTTATCCAATCATTAACATATTACGTGTACACTCCAAAAGCGATATCTAACGCCACTAAATAAAAAATTTAGTATGCAATTGTCAATATCGGGTTTAAAGCTAATAAAATATTCTCTGTTTTGTTAACGTGGGAGGTTTTATTCTAAAATCTTTTGTTTTTCTTCCAATTTTTCATCTGAGGCTCGGTTCGGTTCTTACATTAACCGACAATATAGAGATAATCGGTTGAGATAACGAGCCTCAGACCCCGTTTACACTGTCCCGGGACAATTTTGTACCGTTACGGTTCGCAAGTGTTTACACTGTCGCGGTTCCAAATTGTTCCGTTTACACTGTACCGGTACGACCTTAATTTAATGGTAGAACATTGTTTAGAAGAAGCTGTATTTAGTCAACCACGGCCTTTTTTGCCGCTGAAGTCAACAATCGAATTTTTATTGTGAGTTAAAATGGAGCGGAAGGCCGATTAAAACTTTACTTGGACGAAAGACAAGGTGGATTTAATTTTCAGTGTTATTTTAGACTACAAAACTGCAAAGTCCAATCAAGGTTTGGACTGGGAAACACTACAAGCCTTTTCTGTGGTCGTCTTTTCTTCAGAATTTCCTTTTCTTCAGAACTTGAGAACGTAGTTACGCCACAATCAAAGCCTCGATTACCTGAAACAGCCATACAAAAGACCTCTTTGTGAATCCGTGACAAAATCGTCTCGGATAGGTGTTTACACTGTCCCGTTCAAAAACGGAACCGTGACGGTACAAAATTCGTTCGCTTTCAAAGCAGGGTCAAAACTGTTCCGGATAGCAGAGCAAAATCGTCACGGTTCCACAGTGCTAGTGTAAACGCAAGGGCGAACCGCGACAGTTTTGTCACGGTTCCAAACTTGTACGGGACAGTGTAAACGGGGTCTCAGTTTCCTAATTATGTGTGATTTTCTATAAGAAAACAAACTCAAAAAGGTACTATGGAAACTAGGTCCAACTAAAAAAAATCACAAGGGTAGGGGACTATTCACATTTTCATCTCGATCTAATCAATGTATAGAAATCGTAAGTGAAATATTATTCTATACAAATTGCACTTATAACGAATAATCAATTACAATGTAAATGTCGGTTTAAATATTGTTTATTGTCGCAGCGACAGATCTGAGCTTATTTAACAACGGTTAAAGTTAAGTTTAAGTTTACTTTTGTCTTGCTATGCAAGACTTGTCACACATTAATAGCAATAGTTAAAACTAGAGACACAAGCAAAGGGAATTTGGGGTAAAATGTAGCCCCACATCAACATTAATATCACTTTGATAAAATATTATTGTATATATTTTTATATTGTAGCCTTACATTAACATTTAATATCACTTTGATAAAATATTATTGTATATAATTTTATATTGTAGCCTTACATCAACATTAAATGTCATTTTTGATAAAATATTACGATACATAATTCTATATCGTTTACCTTAAATAAAGAGGTAGGTAGCTAAAACTCATTTGAATAACAGATAGTTGTGGACTGTTTTAAAAACTCTTTGGATCATTTTAAATGATAGATTACTGAATGTCACTCGAGTATCAAACAATTTCAATATTCGTGTATCACCTGTATTATATATAATATTATATTTGCTTTTTGGTGTATATAATAGGGTCATCAGGCAACTGTAATATTAGATAATAAATCATTTTATTAAAACATAGTGGTTGGTTATTTTGTATTATTGGAAAATTACAGAATGGAAGATTTTAATATATCACTTTATTTAAATATAGTGGCAAAGTATTAATCTAGACCACTGGACTGACCCATAACGGTAGATTACAAATATATCATTTAAATATAGATAATTAATTCAATATTATAGAATATTATTCAAATTGCAAGCCAATATTTTACATATTATCAGTCACATCGATGTAGTAATTTAAATTGAATCTTGGATTGAATCTAAACTACCTATGACAAAGCGAAGCAGTGTTAAAAATAAATAATGGAACAGAGCATGGGTGAGGAATTCTCCGCTCAAAATATTACGAAAGTTCATCTACAGTAATAGCAATTGCTTTGACGTCATTAGTCTTATTTCGTTTCGTAGCAAAATGGACTGCTTGAATAAGGAAAACAATCAACTCTAGTAACGAGAAAACTGAAGCCCCAACCAGCAGTCCCATATACCCACCAATATCTCCGATGAGTTTCCCAAATGAGTAACTCTCCTCTTCAGTAATCATCCTATACATCATATCACCATAATAAACATCAATCCGAAGAAAATTTCTTCTGACAAAGTCATCTGTCACTTCGCTAGCATTCAAGTCCAACGCCTTTGAAAAAAGCTGTTTGTATATCGGTATGTCAGCATCTGATGGCCATTTGGAGTAAGAAACAGTTTTGTCGTACTTGACTTCATTGCAGGGGAGTTTGCAGTTGCAGGAAGCATAATTTTCCTCTAGCAATTTCTCGTATACTTTTTGCACGCAAAAATCAGTAGGTGGAAAGGAAAAGAAAGGCTTTCTCTTATCTTTAGGCAAGATCATGTTGGTATAGAAATCATGTGTTTTGCATTGCTGTGATATTTTTGATAGAAAGCAACTGTACTGGCAATTTATAACAGAATAAACACCATCAAAATATAATTTGATATTCTCTCCATCGGTACAGTCAGATGAATATGGCGCCTTTTTTCTTTTTAGCTCAGACTTTCGTATCTCGATTTGTGTTATGTGTCCAACTGGGGCAAGTACAGGACCAGTATAGACAAACGGGAACTCTTTATAGTCATTCACAAAAACGTCTACAGATTCACCTGAATCGTACTGTGGCCATGGTAGAAAATCTGAAACATTCAGAAAAAGTATGATAGATATGGCTTCATCACGTCCATGTCTGGCTTGAATAAATGATCCTTTGGGGTTGAATTTGTAGCAATATCCTTTGTATATCTGAAGTATTTTTTCTACATCAGTTGTAAAGTTGCATCTTCTAATTAATCCTTGTTGACACGAACCATAAAGTTTTTTCAACAAGAATGAGTCTTCATCTGGGATCACTTTTTGAAAATTCTCTCGAGTTTCCAATTGATGTAAAATCTTTTCCGAGTTGAAGTATCTTCCCAGCCCAAGATGAAGAGAGTCCATATCAAATGGAAAGGTTTTGTTAGACTCTTTGAAAAACTTTTGCATCTTTGCCTTGCTTACGGTAGGCCCACAAACAGTAATTGCAGGAAAGGGAATCTTTGATTTGATTATAGTTTGATGGTTTGTCAGTGTTCCATGCGCTAAATATTCTACCGTCATTTTTTGAAAAAAGAATATAAGGGTGCCTAGAGAAAATGTCATAAGATTGATCCACAGAAATTTCATCGTCTTTGATGTTGAGGAAGCAATTTTACCAAGTCCATGCATGGTCAAATCGGCTGCAGATTCTTTTAGCTCCATTTCTGGCCCTCAAGTACTGGATACTTTTCAGTAGCTACGTTGATGACATTTTCGACAAAAGAAGTGTTTTGACTACTACCTTAAACCTAAACTGAATTGGTTTTTATACAGATCACCTCTTTTGATTGTCTGTCACTTACTTTGTAGTTGTGATGGATCTGTAAGAGATAAACTATTGTTGTGTTTTTATAGCGTCAAACTGGCAAAATTATTAAAGTTTATTTTTATGATGTTTTTTTACTATAAAGTCATAAAAAGCACAGATATTATCTCTAGTTTAATCTGTCAATAAATCTATATCAAATCCAGTTCTACTGAGATATGGTCAGTGAAATACTGGAACTTAGCAAGATAGGCAATTTACCATATAAATCTGGGAAACTACCTAACAGTAGTGTATAAGGAACACCGCAATGCGACGAGAATGAACATCAACGAACTCATATCACTGGTTTGTGTGTTTGTTGTTGTTCATTCTTGTCGCGTTGCGGTGTTCTTTATAGACTATTATTTTATCGTTTTTTCGCCGCAAGATTTCCTCCGGAATCCGTCGAGCAGCCTGCTATCGTGGCCTCTCCTATATTGGTACAAACTACCTAACCTTTGTTTTTCGAGATGATATCGTATAATCGGAAAGAACTGGGTATTTTAAGACCAGATAACATTTCAGTAAATATCCAGTAGCCATGTGACCGTAGACACAGAAATAAACTTGAGTTCTAGGTAAAACCTTACGACAATGGATACATATTCTAAAGAAATGGTGGGTAGCCAGTTTCAATACAACTGCCCAAACTAGGTCAGTTGCTAATTCAAGTTTGTGTTCTGTTATTATTTGTATTTAAAATTAATAAAGCAACAAAATTTATGCCTGGAAATAGTAAGACATTTAAATCGAATGAATGAATTTAAGCTAATGTAAAGGGCGTGGTCGCAAACAAAATGTCTGCTCTCTTCGCTCGCAAGGGGGGGGGGGGCATTTTCCGGTTTGCCCTAGAGTCTCCAAAACCTCTCGGCGGCCTTGATCGTTTCAACAATAACTTCAACAATAACAAGAAACAATGTTTATGAAACTTTTACAAAATGCAAGTTGTTTAAAAAATTGCTTGCATTGAGAGGAAGCAAAATTTTCAGCAAACTGGCAGGTCATATTGATTGCAATAGGAAAACAATAACAGCAAGCAGAAATTTGAAGCTTGGATAATAAATTTTTCTAACAACAGAAATTACAGGCAATAAACAGAAAACTAGACATTAAAAACCATAGCTAAATTACTTTAGATGTTTTGCTATCGTTGAAAAGACTTCCAGACGCTGTTTTAGTGTAGTACATAAAATTCTGTGTAAACTTGGTTTTATTCCTATTGGTCCCTGATCAATAGCAACAGCTTCGATTCTACATTAAATATAAAAACCAAAAGATACCCGCAGGGGTGTCACTTGAGGGAGGGTATGAGGGGGTGGTTCACCGACTCTGAAGAGTGTCAGACGAAAAGCTTTAGTTTACTAAATGTTTGCTTTTTTCAAAGCCATTTATAATATAACTGTAACAAGAAAGTAGTTTATGCTTGGAATTTATCTGTTCCAAAAGGAAAATGATACAGACTACCAGTAACACGAAATAGGAATTGCCAGTCTGAGCTTGGGCTGGATGGAATAGATTTCTAAATAGATTCTGATTTCCTTTTACTGTTGACTTAAGTTAGTGTTACACCCTTTGTTGATGTTTTTGTCTTATCTTAAAAACCACACAAAAAGACAAACACTGCTTGCCAGAAAACTAAGAAAAAATGGTGTAATCCAAAACAGCCCTTTGCCGGAAGAGATCTGGAATCCAGTTTGTTACCAAGGTAACGTCCCAAATAAAAGTGGCGTGTATCAGAACAGAAATACTGCAGTACACCCCTACAATTTGTGACTGTAAACTGAGTGTGACACTGTAAACGGGGCTATTTGGGTCTAAATTTTATTGAATAGTTTTGCATATTTGGGTCTAAATTTTCTCTGACTGTAACCAGTAGTGTAATAATAATACCTTTTTCTACTGTTAGTTTGACAATTGTGTGAACACTAATAAACACTAACATGAAGCAATTTAAGAGATTGCATTATGGAAGTCATTGAATGCCAGCGTTACAGGCGCATTGATTTTCGAAATACCATTCTTTTAAAAGAGCTTTGAATTGACTTGCATTTTAGGAGGATTTTATTTAATTTGGAAGAGAAATCCAAATCTTTGGACTCAAAAAGCTAAGAGCTTTTATACCATAACTTGTAGTTTTAACCTTTGGAACAGATAGACTATCAATTCTTCGAAGATGATAGCTATTGGGTTTTGGGAGAAAGTAGTCTTTCATAAAAGGCTGAATTCAAGTTGTGCAAAGTTTTGTAAACTTCTAGTACTAGTAGCCGAATGTAGTGAATATAAATTGTAGTAGATTTAGCCTTGACTAGAAGTTTAGAATACGATGAAGTGTAGTCTGAGAGGGCTAATCGTAGGGCCCTCTCGTTTACTTTCTCGAGCTTCTTTTGGCTTGCATTACTGCAGAATAACAAGCTGAGGGGGCAGTAATTGAAGTGACAAAGAATAAATGGATTAAATGTTACCACTTTTTCTTTGCCACCCACGGTGTGCACCTTTAAACACAAAACCAAGGGGCCCCCGATAAATGTATCGATAAACGGGTTTTTGGATAAAAGCATACAATTTTAGATAGCATTTAAATGGGGGTGAGACTGGGTATAATTTGTGCATGTGAGTAACATTATAATAATGATGTAAGATATTGCATGTAAATTACCGTAAATCCACGAATAAGCCCCCCCCCCTCGAATTAGCCCCTCCCTAGAACTAAAAATTTCAATAGGCCCCCCTAGAATAAGCCCCCCTCGAATAAGCCCCCACTGCTACCGTAAATCCTCGAATTGGCCCCCTCGATTCATACTTTTGGTAATTGGCCCCCTCGAATTGTTTTAATGTTTATAAAGAAATTTCTACTAAAATATACGAGGTCTTTTATTGATTTCTTCTTGATGTCTACTATAATTTCATATACCCCCCTCGTATAAGCGGGGGCATATGAAATTATACAATCAGTGTAGCCTTCACTGATTTACGTGTATTTATTGTTGTTTATTCTCGGCGTATTGCGGTGTTTCTTATTTGCTACATTTTTATCGACTTTTCGCCGCAAGAACTCCTCGGAGCCCGTCGAGCAGCCTGGTACAGTGACCTTTTCTTCAATCACACAAATTTTAGTTGTTTATCAATTTGAATTCCAAGTAGAGTAACTTAGCTACTAACATTCATTTTGAAGCCATCGTTTATAGAAAATTCTGTAATAACATTGTCATTATTACCAAGAATAATTAGTGACTGAAATTTAGATTTTTTTTCTTTCTTTATTAAAAGTTGGTACAATTTCTAGCTATGCATACTAAAGCTAGTTTAAACCAGCTAATTAAAACCAACTAATTTAAACTACCAACGCTTAATATATATAGTATAAATCAAATATTAGCGATGTTGCTAACGTATTTCAAATATTAGCGATGTTGCTAAAGATTACAAGTACAATTAAACGATGTAAATTCTGAGATTTTTTTCTTGAATATTAATAAAGTAGGGGAGTACTTTATCTCATTTGGAACTGAGTTCCATATTTGGCTACATCTGTAGGAAACGGTATTAAATCCATATATTTTGTAATGTGGCTCCGCTGTTTTGAATTGGGAGTTCTTAAGTAATATGGGCATTCATTTATGGAAAATATTTCATTCATAAAAAGTGGATTCAATCCGTTAAATGTTTTGTAAATTTCTATTGCAAGATATCGTAAATTTTACTTATGAGAAGT
The DNA here is from genome assembly GCF_013076305.1 of Rhopilema esculentum. The sequence continues at coordinate 3,433,865 of NW_027020228.1, read as the reverse complement.
TATTGTTTTATTCTTTATAAAAAGTTGTTCAAAAGTTGATTCATTATCACCATGAGCTATTCTCATTGCTCTTTCATGAATCCGGTTATTACTTTTCCTATTGCAAAACATCCAAATAAGAGGACAATAATTAAAATATGATAATATGATATGATAATAGTTACAATAATTTCTAATTACATAGTTACACCGAATATCCATACTACTTAATTATCATACCACCTAATATATATACACAGAATAATAAGAGAAGAAAAGAGAACGTTTCTCGGTACAGTCCAGCTTTGCAATATTTAAATTTCCAGTGTCAAATGTCGTTCTTTCCATATATTTACTTTTACTAATGGTTCATCGACGTACAACACGCTGATCCATATTGATTACCAAACCTCCTTGCTCGGTTATGGCTGATCTTAATAAGACTTTCCAGCAAGCAGGGTTAACTCTCTTTGCTCCGAAATACTTTTGAGCGATTTGCCGCCTACGGAACAAACTAAGCGCGCGTACTTTGCCGTGTTGTTATCTTCAAGTTTAGCTCCTTTTTTGCATCTTCCAAGTTTAGATCGCTTCTTTGAACAACAAGGGTTGTGAAGCCAAACACATTATTGCAAACTATTTATAATCCGTGCTCTGAGTTACGCAACTTAGGGTGGACGGACTTTGTATTGGCGCACTTGGTTACGCCACTTTGCGTCGCACTCCCTTACGTTACGTCACATTACAATATGAACTTATATTGTACTTAAGTAAAATCGCTATTAAAATCCTCAATAGATTCAGATCAATCTGTGCTACAGCAGCAATCAAGTAAAAGTCTACAGGCTCTAGAAATTAAGACCAGTTAGAAAATACATAAAGGGAATCAAATCTATTGTGGTGGAGAATATTCTCTACAATGCCTGTTATTGATTCACAATATCTAAGATATTATCAAAAAGTAGAACGCCTATTACACTTACTTGGTGTAATAAATAACGTGATCTTCAACCAGTCTCATCCAGTTAGTTTGTGTAAGTGTGACATTGCTTTCCAGATTTTTATAGCTGGTCAGTATCGAATAACTGGGTCCATTTTGCAATGACGTCATCAAACATCTGCCTCAAAGAAGTTTATTGAAAGTACAATTTACGATAACTATAAATGCTTCTTACTGATTCTGCATGTAGGTTTGCAATATAAGCAACATGAGTAAAATAAAGTAAACAAATTACCAAAATTATAGAATGCCAGTTCAAATATTTTTAGTTTCAGATTGGCAAATAACTGTCATAAAATTTGTTTTTGGTTTCAAAGGTACGACTGCAAAAGCGGCCTGGTACTTCAATTTCTAAATAAACGTCTTAGAAAACCTTGAAAATTGCACAGCTGAAACGACCCTAAACTAAACATACGACATAAAGTGTGCAGAGGATTTAGAGGGTAATGTACTGATTTGCGAATCTCAAGATCTGTTCAAGTGAAATTCATACAGATAATAAGAAAGGCAATAGAATTCCATAAAGTACTAGCTATCGGATGTCAAGTAAGAAATAGAACCAGTATGAGATATGAGAATAAGACAGCATTCAAACTAACGGTCACCTTTTTAGATTATTTTGAAGATCTTAATACTATAAGCTATTGTGCCCATATTTTGATAAAACAATGTAAACCAGGTCTTGCAAAAGTTTACACATATGATCGACTTTAATTTTGCAAACATTGTCAAAATCGTGACTAGAGATGATAAGGTTCACAAAAGTTTTGCTAAGGACAGTTAAACTATTTCTATCTTCAGACCAGCTTAAAGGATCTTATACCTCGAGAACTAAGAGTGATTAAGAAATAATAACAAGACCTTTTTAATATTGAGGTAAGTACCGAGAGGCGTAATACGACAAAAAAATAAACACGATATGATCGGTTTTCTACTCTTTAAAGAATTAGTTCAACGAGAACTTATTTAATCGGTAAATACTCTAACCAGACCTTGCAACACTGAAAACTTGTACTATGAGGCAATAATACTGATAATATTCTTACGACATTTATACATGAGAATTAGTACTATGAGGAATAATGATATCCGTAGAAAATCAAACGAGACTTAGTGATATTGAGAGGTAGTACCATGCGAAAAATACCGAGAATCAACGGTAATACCTAGTGACAGTAGGCCTGAAAATTAGTAGTTCTAAAACCTTTTGACATCAATAATAAGTCTAATGAGGCCTTACAATATTGAGAATTAGTAATATGAGGCATATAATACTGAGAATCATTACCGTAAGACCTTATAACATTAAAACCTGAGAATAAGTATTTCTAATGACTTATGATATTGATAATGAATCTGATGAGACCTTACAATATTGAGAATTAGTAATATGAGGCATATAATACTGAGAATCATTACTGTAAGACCTTATGATATTAAAACCTGAGAATAAGTATTTCTAATGACTTATGATATTGATAATGAATCTGATGAGACCTTACAATATTGAGAATTAGTAATATGAGGCATATAATACTGAGAATCATTACCATAACACCTTATAACATTAAAACCTGAGAATAAGTATTTATAATGACTTATGAAATTGATAATGAATCTGATGAGACCTTACAATATTGAGAATTAGTAATATGAGGCATATAATACTGAGAATCATTACCGTAAGACCTTATAAATTTAAAACCTGAGAATAAGTATTTCTAATAACTTATGATATTGATAATATGTCTAATGAGACCTTACAATATTGAGAATTAGTACTATGAGGCATATAATACTGAGAATCATTACCGTAAGACCTTATGATATAAAGACCTGAGAATAAATATTTCTGATAACTTATGATATTGATAATATGTCTAATGAGACCTTACAATATTGAGAATTAGTACTATGAGACATATAATACTGAGAATCATTACCGTAAGACCTTATAACATTAAAACCTGAGAATAAGTATTTCTAATAACTTATGATATTGATAATATGTCTAATGAGACCTTACAATATTGAGAATTAGTACTATGAGACATATAATACTGAGAATCATTACCGTAAGACCTTATAACATTAAAACCTGAGAATAAGTATTTCTAATAACTTATGATATTGATAATATGTCTAATGAGACCTTACAATATTGAGAATTAGTACTATGAGACATATAATACTGAGAATCATTACCGTAAGACCTTATAACATTAAAACCTGAGAATAAGTATTTCTAATAACTTATGATATTGATATATTTCGTCTAATGAGACCTTACTAAGTATTGAGAATTACGTACTATGTGAGGCATAATATATACTATGAGTACATCCATTAGCCGTAAGACCTTATGATACTAAAGGACCTGAGAATAAAATATTTCTGATTAAACTTATGAATAATGATAATATTGTCTAATGAAACCCTTTACAATATTGAGAATTAGTACTTGAGGACATCATAATACTGGAGGCGGAGATCATGAGCCGTAAGACCTTATGACATAAAACCTTAGGAAAGTTATTCTAATAACATTATGATATTGATTAATAAGTCTAAATGAGACTTACAAATTGAGAATTAGTTCTACTATTTGAGGCATTATAATACTGATGAATCAAGTTACCGTAAGACTTATGATATAAAGATCCTGAGTAAATAAATTATTTCTGATAACTTATGATATTCGTAATATGCTAATGAGACTTACCAAAATTTGAGAATTTATACTATGAGGCCATATAAAACTGAGAATCATACCGTAAGACCTTATGATATAAAGACCTGAGAATAAATATTTCTGATAACTTATGATATTGATAATATGTCTAATGAGACCTTACAATATTGAGAATTAGTACTATGAGACATATAATACTGAGAATCATTACCGTAAGACCTTATGACATAAAACCTTAGAATAAGTATTTCTAATAACTTATGATATTGATAATGAATCTGATGAGACCTTACAATATTGAGAATTAGTAATATGAGGCATATAATACTGAGAATCATTACCGTAAGACCTTATAAATTTAAAACCTGAGAATAAGTATTTCTAATAACTTATGATATTGATAATATGTCTAATGAGACTTACAATATTGAGAATTAGTACTATGAGGCATATAATACTGAGAATCATTACCGTAAGACCTTATGACATAAAACCTTAGAATAAGTATTTCTAATAACTTATGATATTGATAATATGTCTAATGAGACTTACAAAATTGAGAATTAGTACTATGAGGCATATAATACTGAGAATCATTACCGTAAGACCTTATGACATAAAACCTTAGAATAAGTATTTCTAATAACTTATGATATTGATAATAAGTCTAATGAGACCTTACAATATTGAGGATTAGTACGTTGAGTTGAATAATGCGGAGAATCAGTAACATAAAACTACAGGAGTTAGAAAAAAAAGCTCTTACTAACCTATAATTACAGAAATGAGACCTTGCAATATGTCAGAATAATTACAATTATGTCTTAAATATTCAAACCATGGGGGTTATCTCAGAAAGTTCATAATGCTAGCACTGTATTTTCTTTTTCGATCTTTAAAGAGCTCATGATTTCCATGCTTTTTAAATCAAAGAATGCATGGTTATTAGTTGCGATGGATGCGGAAAGTTAAACTGACTGATTCGTAATAGCCAAAGCCAGGAAACGAAAAATGTACGCTGAAATTTAACGAACATTGAAGTTAATTTAACTAGCATGTTTTTGTTCACTGCTCTATACATTCTCAGTATTGACGTCATAAAGAAATTGGACCTGCTAATATCATTAAATTTGGAATTATGACAGCAACAGCATCAATTAAACGGCTGAGTAAAAAGCAAATTAATAAAGAAAATAATAAATACAAAACTAATAAACAAATTAGAAATCTCCTTGAAGTCATGATTTGTAATTTTAATTTCATCTAAATATAGAAGGTGTTTTCTCAAAAAAGTTCTTAAAAGGTTTTTGCGATTAGCGTTTATTGTAGAATGAAGAATAACAAAAAACTCACAATCAAACTCCCGGCTCGCGGACGGGTCTCAGTTCACTCAGTTGAAATTTGAAACTAGAGAGGTAAAATCGGCGTGGAAAGGAACTGGCCACCCTAACACACAATTCTGTAGCTCAGGACGATGCGCTTTCCAAAATGTTTGATATCGAATAGGGGGCTAATCTTTATCCGCTAGGTACTAAGCTTTCAAAGTAGGTGTTGGACACTGAGTAGCTTTGTTATCCATCCTTTCAATATAACAAAACCTCTTGATTCCTATACTTAGAATTACATTACGCTGGCCACTCCCCCCTCCCCCACCCCTTCCACTTAAAGTATAAAACCTTGTTAATACAGAAACGCGAGCACCATATTCTTAAATCTGTAATCAACGGTTCTCATCTGTCTTGAGACCTACAAATCTTTCTGTTGACTTTTGAAAAGTGGGGAATGCCAAAGAAATTCAAATATTTGCTAACAAATTGCGGTGAGGTGTAATTAAAATCTTTAAAATGTGAATCGTTCAAAATCTCTTTCTTCGACCGTCACGTTAACTTGCCATTTCCTCAGAATACTGGCAAAGAATGAATACGCAACAGTTTGAATAAATGGGGAAAATTTTTTAAATTGATTTGGGTTTTTGGAACAAGCAGGACTTTCGAACTGTTAAAAAATTTATAAAATTGAACCAAAAACAATGGCTGCATTTTCTCATTTCTTATTTATCATTTCTTTTAAACCAGTCATATTTAGTTTTCACTTTAGTAATGTTCTATATATCATCTTATATATCATTACCATTATTTATGAACCTCATCTTTGTTTTATCGCTATTTTTAACGTGTTGCTTGTTGTTGATATCGTTAATAATTTCAATATTCTCCTTGACTCCATTGATATCGATTTTGTGATTTTCATTTTTCAGTTTCATTTCGTTTTTCCAGCAATTGCTTAGGGTAAGGTGCTTTCTTCTTGGTCTATTTATTTTTTCAATCTTGTTTTTTCATATCCATTACATTACTCAGCTTTTTTGGCTTATTAGAAACTTTCTTTCATTAATGATTGCCCTTGCCGAACTTTTCCTACTATTAATGCATTCCCCTACTGGTCCTTTTTTACTTTCTAGATCTCCTAGGTTTATTTATATTTGCTCATCACTTTCAAGGTTGCTTCGTTTAGCTGTAGTTTCTTATCTTGGTTCTTAATATTTTTGCTCTTAAATTTATTTTCATGCCTTTACTTTTGTCATTTGTCGTATTTTCTCTATTAAAATAGATGCGAAACAAACCAAAATACCTTAATTTATGTTCACGAATCCATATCCTGTGTTTTTGATGGATTTCAAGCTGATATTTTGAGAAAAAGATCTTATTCATTTTTTAAAAATTTTCTGCCCAAGGCTACACAAAATCAGATTGGAAGTTGAGAAATGATGGGAAATGACTTTTTATTGAAAACATTTTTGAACTCAATAAAATACCTTTTTGTCATTGTTTGCAGACACCTCCGTGAGATTCCCAAGTGATATCTAAAAGAAAAGGATAAGCTGAATTTTAAAAGAATCCACGACAGAACATTTTTAAACCCTAAAAAAGTTGTCGAAATTAGAAAGAGAACGAACTCACTGAAAGCAATCAAAGTGCTCTACTTTTTGCATGAGACATAATTTGAAATATTTTGGGAAAATTTCTACTTTTTGAGGAATCAGACCGAGTAGAGTTACATTGACAAATATATTTAAACAGGGCCACATTTCCAATTGGGCCCAGGGGCCTGTAAACAAATAGGGGTCCTAAGAAATAATAAGAAGAGTTGCTACTACGTACAAACATGTTTCCGAAGAGGTACCAGAGGCACATGAACCTACGCCCCAACATGACGATCAAGCGTCAAGTGTCCTTTTTGTAACTTTCAATGCATCTAAATGTTTGTCAATAATTTTAGGCCGAGACCCTTAGTGTGGGCACCGCCCCCTTTTTGTGCTCTCACTATGAGGAAAGAGGGTGGACACCTCACGAGCACAAACAGGCGAGGTAATTGGAGGTGCAAATGTAACAACTTAATAGACACAACTAACCCTATAAACATTTTCACCAAGAACTTCCATCACTTTCAGCCTATTTACGAACAGAGACCGCATTATCTTAAGTTCAATAGGGATCGTGACAATGCAAAATCTACCTGTGAAAGCAATTTTCTATGATCAACTACGCTCAATTCATATCCGTAAAAGGATTTTTGATATCTTGACTTCCTTGTCCGTGAATCTTGACGAATAAGACCGAAAGCAATTTTTTTGAAAACGTAAACATTGCCTAGGTCAGTGCCCAGTGCCTTTACGAACGCCGCAGCAAGACAGCTTAGCCTTCGAAATGTTTACAGCAAGCTTGAGTGGTTTTGCTTCAGCTTAAAACATCAAGCTAGACATCTAGCGCTAAAAACAACAAGCTTATAGTATTGGTCTGCCGCCATTTCAAGTCAACTTGCACAACTGGGCCTCTCCCTGGTGTCGGCATTAACCAACTGATCAGTGCCGAAGCGCTAGATTTGTAGCCAGTAGGGTTGTTACAAGACGTTAACACACACACACATAACGTAAACACACACACATTTACACACAAGACGTAAATCATTACAAGCGGAGACTTGTGAGTCCATAACATCAAGCTGCGACTAGGAATAAGAACTGCCTTATCTTATTCTTTGAAACGGTCTTTACAATGTCAAAGACCTCTTTACAGGGGCGACACCCCCCCCCCCAAATCCAAAAAATAGTCGATTTCGCAGGGCAATCGAAGATTTCGCAGGGCGCCAAGAAGAGCTTTATTGCCACGCAGAAATGCCACCTCTGAAGTTCGTAAAGGGCCGTTTAGGAATTTTGAAATGGAAATATCGTATTTTTTATGAACCTCTGCAATTTAGAGAACGTAACAGGTATGTAAGAAAAAGCTCCGTTATTTGCAAAGCGAAAACATTTCTTACCGAAAGTCATAGCCAATGGATGCAATGATTGATGCATATGTTTATGAGGGTAAGGTTGAGTCCATGCAAATTAATTTAAGTTGTAAAATATTTTCATGACAGGTACGGCGCCACTGGGGGGAGTAGAGGGCTGAAAGCCCCCACTTTGGTCAAGAAATAAATTTTTTATCATTTTATATATTACTTTTTAACAGTGCATGAACTAAAAAACATAATAAATCGTTTAGATACCAATTTTGTTTCATCTAATTGCTAACTTTTTTACGTATATTTTTATCATTTTTCTTGTAAACATGGCCTTCTCGATACAAGAAACTACACATTTCTGTGCAGGAAAAAAATTCCCCAAATCAAAACAACATCTTCCTCTGTCATTCACAACTATGTGCAATCTGAAACGAAAGGTTGCCGTTTCTTTCCTTCCCCAACGTTTAATACTAGAGTTTTAGCATGATATTCCCCCTCCCTATTTTTCCCAATAAACAATAATATTTTCAATAAACAATCAGTTCTTTTAGCACAATAGTATTTTGCTAAATTTTTGTCTGAAAGATGCTTTTTAGCCCTTTTACAGGGTATAATTTCAAAAATTTTCTCCACGTCGGACCCAACCATGGTGGGTCCTCCTACCTCACTAAACTTGCTTGTTAGTCCCCCTGGGCTAAATTTCGTTGCGCTGTCTACATCATGTATCCCTCCCTCCCATTAGCTGTTTATTAGCTAGTATTTTTCAAACCAACATTAAATGAAATGAATTAAAAAAAATTACGCTCACGTAGAGAAATAGATATTTCATAGGCAATGAAGTTTCAAGTTTGTTTTTATTGCTTAGAAGTTTGTCCTTGGTACAGACCAATGTACACTGGTAAAGCATTCACTAATAACCTATAAACAAACCGTTGCTACGAGGTCTGCAGGGCACCCATCAGTTTTGCAGGGCAGAAACCCTTTTACCCCCCCAAACCTTTTGGCCAAGTTACGCCCCTGCCTCTTTACCCTGGCTAGCAAAGCTGATATGATTAACGGCAGCAAAAAATGAGAGGGTAAGGTACCTTGAGCTTTCTGGACGAGTACGCTCAAATTTTATAAGAAACTCACTACAAGGAAAAAGATTTAAGTACTCAATGCAAACAATTTAAAAAAAACATTTTGCATCTGTTTAAACATAATTCCAATTCAAAGGTTTTATTTAATTTCAAAGCAGGCAAACCCTACATGCAAGGAAATTAAAACATTATTATGCAAGCTGTTGTCATCTTGCATTCTTGTAAAAGGACCACAAATTCTTGATTAAAAACAAATGCAAAATCGGTAAAAATTGTTTTATTCTTGATTAAACTAGACAGATGACAGCTGAAAATTGTGGATCCAAATACCAAAGGTCGCAAGTGGACTGCTCACCTTATCAATGTTTTGAAAATAAAACGGACAAGTTCGTCATGTTTGCCAATTTAATCAAATCTGCAAACTTCGATTTTACAAACCCTGTTGATTCTTAACAATACCAGATGAGCCTTCGCAACGCTATATTAAAATTAGTCGGAAATGTTTACAGAAAACTTTTAATTGAACAATTATTAAGCAAAATTAATGAGACAAATGCTTGGTAGTAAAAATGAAATCCAGCTGCCAGATTCTGCTATGACAACTTGCTAGCTACAAGAATATTAAATCAGGTATTCATGTGTTTTTGCAGTCTTGTGTGGTACAATTTGTGACCAGCATCAGCACCTTTTGATGCGTTCCTTAGTAAGTAGACATATATTATATAACTAACATCATTCATTCATGTACATTATCGCTTGAATTGCCTTACCTAGTAATACATCTTGACGAAATGAAGTTACTGCAATCGAAGATTGGAAAGAGTCATAAAGACTGATTCGGGTATTGCTTATGTAATGAAATATTTGAACGTCTTTTTATGCTGAAATTTCTTTACATGTTAAGGAGCAAACTTCAATTTTGAAATCTGTGTATCTGTGCCAAGAAGATCATGCTTAGGTACTGTAAAATGAAATTTTGAAAGCATCTCATCAGGTATCTAATATGTGCATCTGTGCCAAGTTGGAAAAACAATAAAGTATGATCATCTGTGCATCTGTGCCTACAAGATCATGCTTAGGTACTGTAAAATGAAATTTTTGAAAAGTTCGCGAGACCCTTTGAAAATCTCATCTCAAAAACGAGAAGTTTTATACCATCTAGAGCTGCTTTGTCTGTGAACTTTCAAACTTGAGGGATAGCCCACTTTTTTGGCAAATGGGGCCTGAAAACAATAGCTAGCGATTAGTACTTTATATTCTAAAAATTAAGAACAGGCTTGCTGGTTCTTATAAAAAAGGAAAGTATTGCACGGCTTTTCTGCAATATAGAATAATATGGATGATACAATGATGTAATGAGCTATGAATATAGTGGTGATGATGGTGATGATGGTGATGATTTGAAATGATTACTGACGATGATGTCAATGATGATTGATTTCAAGAGGTGACCATCGTTTACAATTAATGGTTGCTAATGATTTCTGGTAACAGATAAAGATAATCTTATGATAGCAATGATGATCATATTGATTAGGATGATGATTATGATTTCGGCATTAGTACCAGCCAAGGTTTCCAATTTTGACATGACCAGTTTGGCTTTCGTATTTAAACTGAAATCATTATTATTATCATACCGTTTTACTGCACACAATTTTAACTATGACGATATAGATGCAGCATTTGATATGCATACTTTTCAAGGTTGGGTATCAATTTGGAATTTTGGCAGAAGCCAGGAAACAAACAAGTGGAACACAAACATACAGCTTCAAATAGATTGGCAATCAGCAATCTACTGCTCATCAGAAAAACAATATCAAACATTCTTTGAAAAGCTGGTGACGAAATATCGATGAAAATGGAGCTGAAAGAGACTGCAACTGATCTAACTATCCACTGGCTTGGTAGGATTGCTCGTACCAGATCAAAGACGACGAGACTGTTTTGGGTATCTTTAATGATTGCGTCTCTGGGCATTCTGTTTTCGTTAAGCGGCCTTATGACAATTGAATACTTCCAGTATGGCATACTTATCAAGGAAGGAAGTATCATACCTACAGAGCTAACTTTGCCTGCTGTTACAATATGTGGTCCTATTCTAAGTAAGCAAAAGTTGTTAGAAAATGCAGATGAAATGAATATATCAATAGATTTTGATGAAAGTTCCGCTGCGATTGGAGTAAACAGATACTTTCGCAAGGAAGCAATTCTGCGGAAGTTAGAAAATGAGGAGAATCTCTTGAAGTTAGCCCCTGACGATGAATCACTCTTCTTGAAAAAGCTGCATGCATCTTGCAAGATGGGGATTCACAAGCCATGCAATTTTTCATCGGATTTTCTAAGGTCACTTGTCATCTATAGAGGTTATTGTTACACATACAACCCGAATGGAACAGGCAAAGTGTTTAGTTCTGGGCGTGACGAAGCTGTATCTTTCGTCATGTTTCTCAATATTTCTGACTTTGTGCCGTGGTTTGAGCATGATATGGGTGAGTCCGTTGACATCATTGTGCATAATCACAAAGATTACCCTTTTTTTACTAGCTCTGTCTTGCGCCAGTCGGGCAGATAACCCAGATAGAAATACGGAAAACAGAAGTAAACAGAAAGGAACAGCCTTATTCATCAGGTTGCACTAATAGAGAAGGGGACCATGCATACTTTCCTGGCTCCTACTCTGTTCATCAGTGCCAAACCAGCTGCTTTCTTTCAAAAGTATCAAAACAATGCAACAGACTTGACTTCTTCTCAAATATTTTCATGCCAAAAGATAAGAGAATGCCATTCACGAATGGCAGCGAGCAAACACGTTGTCTTACTCGAGTAATTAAACATCTGAGAGAAGAGAACTATGAATCGTGCAACTGCAAGTTGCCTTGCCATGAAGTCAAGTACGAAAAGACTATCTCTTACTCCAAATGGCCATCAGATGCTGACATACCGATATATAAACAGCTTTTTTCAAAGGCGTTGGACTTGAATGCTAGCGAAGTGACAGATGACTTCGTCAGAAGAAATTTTCTTCGGATTGATGTTTATTATGGTGACATGATGTATAGTATGATTACTGAAGAGGAAAGTTACTCATTCGGGAAACTCATCGGAGATATTGGTGGGTATATGGGACTGCTGGTTGGGGCTTCAGTTTTCTCGTTACTAGAGTTGATTGTTTTAATTGGACAAACGATATTCGCTATGATTGCAACAAGAACACGCAGAGTTAATGTTCCAAACCAACAGGTTTCAACATAAAAGAGTCGCCATGCTGGCCTAAGGAGGACGGACTGAAGTAAACTCTCTCTAAACTCTCAAAACCTTTTTTGAATCTGGTACTCTTGCTGTTACTCTTAAACATTTATTTTGAAAGGCCATTTGCACAAACTTAGATTTAAGTATAAATCTGTGTCAGCTATATCGCATAGATTTGCTACCATTGACATATCTACCGCATATACAATGCCTACCAAAACTACTCGAAACACCCAACAATTTGCGTTGCATTTTATATCTTTCATTCCCTTTCCAAAAAATTACTACTTCCACCCTCTTCCCCCTAGGACAATGTTGATAGTTTAGGCAAATATCATAAGAGAAACTCAAAAGAAAATACTTGCCAGTTTTATAGTAAACAAACATCGTTCCGTGGGGGAGAGGGGGGTTAAAGATTTTGACCTTGCAAACCGACTTCAGTGTTCCAAGACTTTTGGCAGGCATTGTAGGTCAAACGATAAAATTTCGCCCAACATTTCGCCCAACATTTTTTTCGATGTTGGAAGGTGATCCAGCGTTGGTAGTCAAACGATCCAACGTTTCACCCTACCTTTCGCCCAACCTCGTTAACTGGCAGATTGGAACCGACAAATAGGCACGGGTTTATTGTTAGGCTATTTTTAAAAGCTATCTTAGAACAAAGCTTTGTTTCTTTAAATCATAGAAGAAAAATAAATGCAATGATGAGAAATACATTGTAGATTTTGACAATACTGTTGAATACAATCTGTTTTGTTCAACACAAGCATGTTTGTTTTCAACTTCTTCTCAAAATTATACAAAGCATCGACATTGCATGCGAACAGTAACATCTAACATTGGAAGTCAATCAATATATCTGAGAATTCTAACCACTCAGTGTCATATAACCCCTGAACGTCCGTGCTCGATAACATACCTCTAAGATTCGTCTGACTTAATCTTCTATGGAAAATTCTTATGTTCAAAATAGGGCACTCACCAACTGACTGCTTAAAGGCATTCGACAAAGATAAGAGTGGCTTACAGCCACTTGATCCCCATGTGTTGACCAATCGAATTACGCCCAGAGAAAAACATGTGAACAATTTCCGCCTTCCTGCCAATCGGCGAGACACTAGAGTGGTTTCACGTGAGTGGTTTCAAAATTCCTATCAAACGCGCGTGCTCTGATCGAGTTATTTTTGGATTCGATGTACTTATGCATGTCAAATGCCTTTAACGCTTTCTGGTACCACGCTAGTCTCTTCTGTACGTGACACAACATCGACTGGGAACATCATTATTTGAACCTTATGCAACAATATAGAGGTCCTGTATGTAAAGATGTAAAGGCGAACTGTTAGTTTTTCTCAGCAATAGTAGAGCGTCGTGGTGGCTTGAAGTGAATTACTATTTCTCTGCTACCTCATTGTTTTATTTCTTTATTAAAAGTTGGTACAATGTGTAGATAGCTAATTAAAACCAACTCACTTAAATTATCATCACATAAATTACATAACTATTATTGCACAAGTATTTCTTGCAAAGGTCACAAGTACAATTGAACGTTGTGTATTCTGAGATTTTATTTTGAATAGTTCTAAAGTTGGGAAGGATTTTATTTCGTTTGGGATTAAGTTCTATTTTTGGCTATATATCACAGTAGTAAAACCATATATATTGTAATGTAATGCATTCTAAAAACGGATGAGTGAGTTTTTCTCGTATTATTCTCAAACAAAAGGTTAAAAACTACCTTTGATTACTGATGGCCAACTCTCTAGATAGATAACATCAAACAAATTAAGCCTACAACCATAAACTAGACTTTAAATACGAACAAATTATCAAATATCTTCCAACTATCTCTTGATCCGATTTAGAATAAAACATTGAGCTGCAACGTAGAACCGTCTTTTTCTTATCATCAAAACATTAGGAGAACAGGATTTAGAATAGTGTACCAAAAGAAAAATTTGGGCGAGTGAAATACCAGGGAAGGACTCGAGCCCAAGGTCGCGCTGCCAAGCATAATCCAAAGCGGTACCCCTTAAACAAACAGCCCCTTCTTTACCAAGTGCGCAGCTCAAGCAGTACAATTTTTTTACAGCTAAAAACTCTCCTGTGTCCCTAATTCTTGCTAAAAATATTGATCTTTTCTTGTAAATCAGGTAATGATTAGTTTCTGGTCTTGGAAAGGTTTTCTGATAAATTTTAAAAGTTGAAAATTGGTGATAAAGTTGAATCAGAAATAATCTGCAACTTTTAAAGGCTGCAGTTGTCAGGTTTAGCATACAGTGATCTTTTGCACTAGGCCTTTGTGTTTCTCTTTTTGCGCTCATATGGAAAAAAAGCCAGCCCGATTAATTGAGATCCCACTGCCTGAGAGGTGGGGTCTCACTGAGGTGGGATGGATTTCTTCCATATAAACGCTGGAAGGTGGGATGAAGCTGGAAAATTGGATGAAATGTTCATATAAACGCGATCAAATTTCGTCCCATTTGGCAGCACACAAGCTGAAAGGTGGGATGATATTCTCCATATACAGCTGGAAGGTGGGATAGAATTTGCATGTAAACATTCGATTATTCCATCCCACTTGCCAGATTACTGGCTGAGAGATGGGATAAATTTCCTCATACAAATAGGCCCCTCAGATCTCAAGTCGAGTAACTACTTTTCAAGTCCAAATTCCGATGAGCCCCACACTGCCAATAATTTCCCAGGCGCAGCTGAACAGGGACGGATTCAAGCAACAATGATTGGCGGGTGGGGGGTGTTAGATACTTATTGGAATTTGTGCCACACCTGACAATGATGGAAACGCCCATTCCAAAAATTTAGCACTTAAGATGCGAATAATACTGGCTTTCAATTAATGCTTTCTGATATTCTATTCTTATTACATTTTAGTTGATATGCCTTTCTGATGCATATTATCAATCGAATTCGTATTATCATCTGCACAATTGCACAAATAAAAAAGGAACCAAGAACATTACCTTGAGGAACCCCTGTTTTTATTCCTTTCCATTCACTTTACTTAAGATAAACCTTGACGCTTTGGCTTTCTCCCAGCAGGTGATCTTGGATAAAAAGCAAAGCTCCTCTACTTTTTCAGTTCAAAATAAACAGATGCCTTGAGAGGAGCGTGCTGTGTTGTTCCATACGAAGTCGGTTAGTGACCCCTGGTTGCCCTTGTCGATTTGAACGAAAGCAAACATAAATCTCCTCTTTTCTTTCTTTTCCTTAAAAGTTGGTATTTAAATAAACATTTTTGTTGTTTAACTTTTACCGGTTTTTGCTTTGCCACCAGCACGGCGTGACTTTAATTCCGGTTTGGTTATCAGTATCCACAATTAAAAGAACCGGAAGATAACCAAAAACGGCGTCGTGAAAGGCGGACCTTAAGAGTGACCTAAAAAGCTAGGCAGAAGGGTCGCAAAGACAGGTCAACGTCAAACCTTGGTTGGGACCCCGAAATTGTCACGATATCGTAGAGAGCATTATGTTTTTGTTGTATTCTTAACGATCAAGCTGATGTATTCTTTAGATTATATATGAACATACTTAAATGAATTCGTAAATGATTCATGCATGATATTAAATGTCTATCCAAATATGGAAATTGCTTTATTCGTTCTAGTGATTGCATCTAGTGAAATGGAATTGCCGGTACTTGAATAATGATTGTTCGTTCAATTAACACCTCCGTAAAGGCACTATTCTTCAACTGATTTCCATGGCCATTCAATTTCCATGGCCATTCAATTTCCCATTGATTGGACTATACAATAGATCTATCGTTAAGTGTCAAATCGGCAACGTAAATGTAATTCCCCAATCATATCACGCCACAGAGCCTATTGGTAACCCTGAACGGTGCACTGACAGAACGTTGTGCTTCTAGAACAGAGGTTGGATAGAGAAACCAAGGAGATTCCAATTTTCTGCTCAGTTGCCGAAGGAAAGAATCCCGAAGGAAAGAGCAAGCGGTAACAAAAATCGCGGTTATTAACAACTTTAAAGATGGACCAAAGAACAGCAAACGAGTTGAAAGAATCAGCAGCGAATTTGACCATGCATGGATTCGGAAGATTATTTTCGACCAAATCAAAGGCAATGAGATGCATCTGGCTGTTGCTAATGCTTTTCTTTTATCGCTTGTAATTTTGACAGTGACGCCAACAGTACGGAGATACTTGAAAAGCCCGTCTTTAACAAAAGAAGAAACTGTTAGGGTATCAGAAATGAAAATGCCAGCCATAACTGTATGCGGGACAAGCTTCAGTAAAGCTAAAGTCACAAAATTCGCAAAAGAGAAAAACCTAACCGTCAAATATAACTGGATTGGGCGTATAGACAACATGGAAGACATATTATGGAAAGCTTCCTCTCTAGAAGATATAGCATATGACAACAACACCATGTTCATTATCAACCCTGACAAACATGACATTGCCATCGAAAGAGTGCTTGTGGCCAACCAAGGTTACTGCTACAAAGTAAATGCGAATGGAACTGTCATACAAAAATCGGTTGATCTTGGGTTCACCTTCGATATTGTTTTATTTCTAAATTCATCAAATGGAGTACAACTTTATACCTCTCCAACAGACGCCGTCCATGTTCTCATACAAGATCACAAACAATTTTGATAGCATCCTTTTACCAAAGGCGATGAGAAAGAGGCTCGCAAGAAATGAAAGTGAATTATCATGCACTTATTCAATTTATGAAAGCCTCTATAATTCGAATTACGCTTCCTGCAACTGCGAACTACCGTGTACAGAAACAAGATACAATAAATATTCATCATCTGCAAAGCTAACATCTTCTGATCCAAGTATCCATAAGCATATCGTGGCTATTAACGTCTTCTTTGGGGGTATGGAGTATGAGAAAATAACTGAACTTAAAATGTATACTACTGAAAGGTTTGTTGGAGAAATCGGAGGCCAGATGGGAATATGGATTGGTGCATCAATTTTTTCTTTATTTGAGCTGATTTATTTGTTCGTCCAGTTTGCGGGTGTTTTGTGCCGGAAGAAAAGAAGTAAACCTTCTAACCTTGAAAAAGGGATGTCAAAAGAAGTGAATGATTCTGTTTTTTGAAAAGTTTTAGGATACGCCGTATTCCTATTAAGGTTACGGTGAACGTTTTTGACACGATATTTGGGTTTCTCTCCCTAAAAATCAAACTATTAATGGAATTAGATTAAACTATACATCATTCGATGCACAAAAACATGCCGATACCAACCATATTAAAATAATTGGCAAATATGGTAAAATGATACTTTCCAGGCAAATTTATTGCATAAATGAGTGTACCACCTTCAAAAGCTATTTTGTACCCTTGCGTTTTAGGTATCAAAATCTGACTTATATAGGCATGTAATATAGGTACTTATTTCATTTTAGGTCAGTCTTGCGTTTATGCTTATATTTGTTCATGCTTCTCTTTGTTTAGGATATATTAGTTTGTCGCGTGTTAGTTTTTCATGTTTTCCGGTATAGTAATATTTTACATGCCCTTTTACCCTACAAAGTTCCCCTGCGTATCCTAATATATCTAACACCTCCTACTAGTTCATTTACGTATTGCACGATAGATACCGACAATAACACCGGCAATTATTGATATTAGCTTGCATATTGTAATGCTGTTATATAAAGTAGAGTACGGAGAAACAGAGTTAGTTAGTTAGAGAGAAGCGTGGTGCTTGCGAAAGGCCACTGCTATCAAACATGTAGACACTAACTCACACACACACAAAGAACTGTCATGGATGGAAAGGCTAAGAGAGGGCTGATGGCATTCAACCCGAGTGGCTTGTGAAAGCACTCGAGGTTTCGTTTCATATATATATAATTTAATGGCGTAACAGTGCTTGTGAAAGGCTGTTTAGTACCTAAGTTTCGATATTGTGTAAAAGAACGTCTTAGTTTTGGATGGAATAAAAGGAATTGATTTTGTGTGTCAAAACGTGTCGTTTATTCGCTCGGTCAATCGCTCAAACAACGAATGGTGTCAGAAGTTTTACAAATGTATATACCAGCAGCAAATTTTACAAGCAGAAAGCTACCAAATTTTGTCTCAGATTTTTCAAATTCCTCCTCCCCTTGAAACTGTACCCTGTCAAAAATTGGCAAACAATTTCCTTCCCTCCCATAGCTGTATTTGGCTATAAAGGACGGACCAGAGCAAATACAAAAATTTTGAGACACTTTTTGATTGACTTTGAGACACTTTGAGACACCCGACATCTGTCCTGGCCGTGTGCAAATTTTTGAGCCATTCGATTGGCTCCTTGGGTACACAATAGCTTTTTCGTACCTGTATGTAGAGGATTTGTGAGTCCGGAGAAAACGAGATTTTACTGATCTCGCTTGCAAGGTACACTCGTAAACCACAGTGTAATCCGGGTCAAGACACTAGAAGCTTTAAGATCAATAAGCCTGTTTAAATAAACACGGCCGTACATGGATGTGCCATGAGATATTGTAAATGAGACATGCGACAACAACCGCAAAGCAACGATAATCGGCTTAACAGGTCAAGAGATTTTCAGGCCTCAACTAAAAGTTCTGATAAAGAAATTATGGAAACCTTCGTTTACATGGCATTTTTTCAATTTTCAAGATTTCTGTTAGTTTCAATTTTGGTATCATTGTGTGCCTTGAAAGTTCGGCTACTTGAATGTGAGATAATCGAAAAATGGATGTTTTCATCCAGAAAACGTTTACAGTAACCTTAACGTCATATGGTTCATTTTGCGCAATTCAATCTGGGCTTGGTAGTCACGGCGCTACTCGCAAGCAGCATTTATTGCAAAGAAAACAAATTAAGCCCGCTGTAAACGTGACAACAGGCTGTATTCTCGCTAGAGGATATGCCTTGTAATCAATGGGATGTTTTTAATGCATCCCAATTTTATATCAACCCTTTTATCGAAAGGTATTTGTTGTGTAATTGAGTTATCTCTTATTTCTTCATGGTTTTACCCTCCTGTTAAGTTTCTCTTACATATCCTGGAAAATATTTGAAGCGAAATAGAAAAAATAAACTCTCGATCAACCCTTTTTCTCTTAAAGCCAAAAATCTCGCAGTCAAAAATCTCACAGAATTTAACCATTTGACTGCTACATCTTTAATACACCTCATCTGTGAGCATAAACATTTCAATTATCATCATTGAGAACCCTAAGCAAAGGCCGATTGTTTTCTATTTCAGTGTGATATTTCCGTTAACTTCAAACTCGTATATGTATTTATCTTTAGAATTGACTGTGATAGCCTAAACTTCAGAGGGATTGGCAACGATTTCATTGTATTTAAACCAATCAAGGAATTTGTCAATGTTGGTTTTTTGTAATTTTTTATAGTTTCTCAAT
Organism: Rhopilema esculentum; assembly: GCF_013076305.1. The sequence continues at coordinate 3,414,202 of NW_027020228.1, read as the reverse complement.
AGGTGAGCGCTCTGGTCTTTCCCCTGAGTCTTTCACGTTATGCTACGCTTCTTGCACTGCTGTATCTGTTAATTCAAAAGTTTAGTTAGTGGACCATTTAGGACTGTATAGACCTGGGAGCGAGTTGGTTTTTTAGAAACTTTGGCTAGCACGAGCAAAGAAGGCGACTATTAGGCTTCTACTGGAGATCCTACCATAATCATTAGTGTGAGGCACAACTCTGTAAGCCTCGAGACTTCAATTTTATTAACAATACAGGTTTTAAAGTTGGTTTCCACATTGTTTATTTTTACGTCTAAAAAGTGCAATGTATGCAGACGCCAACACACCACCGTCAGCCAGCACTACTAGAATTAAAGCCATCGCAACGTATTCAGAACCGGCACAAGGGGCTTTGGTGAGTGTCAAACTTTCCCCTTCCAGGTCACTGGAAAATGATGGAAACCTTCATTTTCAAAGTTGAGCACTTTAGATGTGAATAACACTGGCTTTCAGTCATTGCTTTTTGATAGTCAACTCCTGTTACAGTTAAGTGGATATGCCTTTCTTATATGCATTATTTCAATTCAATTTGTATCATCATCTGCACAATTGCCCAAAAGAATGGAACCAAGAACCGGACCTTGAGGAACACCTGTTTTCCCTTTCCTTTCCATTAACTTTACTTAAGACTAACCTTTATGCTTTGGCTTTCTCCCAGCAGGTGATCTTGGTAAATGCAAAGCACCTCTACTTGTTCAGTTAGAAACAAACAAACGCTATGGAGAGGAGCGTGCAAAGGAGTGGAGTTAGTGACCGCAGATTGACCTTGTTGATTCGTACGATAGCAAATCTCCATTATAAGTGCTTACTTGAATTGAAATTTATTTTTGCTTTGCTTTGCGCCTCGTTTACATAACATTGGACTCAACAAAATATGGTGTTCAAACGACCCAACATTTCACATAAAGTTCATAACAGAATACTTTTTTCTGGGCAGAAAGTTTCAACCAGGTGTCAAAGACTGCTCTTTTTCTCCTCTCTTCTTTCTTTTCCTTAAAAAATTGGTTTTTAAGTAAGCATTTTTGTCGTTTACTTTTTACCTTCTATGGCTAAATACCAAAAACAAAATGTTGGGTAAAATGTTTGACCGTGACTTGAGGTGCTCTTTTGGGGTCTTGGTGAAGGGTCTTTCTCTAAAAGCTAAGCTTTTTGCCTCAACAGACAATGATCCAGACAACCTATTTGGAACTGTTGCAAAAAATAGAATGCGAAGCGAAGTACTTCGGATCGGCCTTTTGCTTCGCCACTAGCACGGCGTGACTTAAATTCCGGTTTGGCTTTCAGTATCCATAAGTTAAAGAACCGGAAGTGAACCAAAACACGGCGTCATGTAATTCAGGCCCCAAGGTTTATACAAAAACGTACGCAGAAATGTTACATAGAAAGACTGATATCAAACCTTATGACGTTTGGTTATGTTATAAAACGATTAAGCTGATGTACTCTATAGATCTTATATGAAAATTCTTGTATGAATTCGTAAATGATTCATGCATGATATTATGATATCATATTCATATAAGAAAATTTCGTTATTTGTTCTATAACACATATTGTATTCAATCAATTAGTAATCGAGACACCAGTAATTGCACCATTACATCTCACCGTCATAAACACAATGTTTGGGTATTTTTATACAAAATTCATGGCAAACGTACCTAATTAAATGGATTTCCCGGTATTTGAAAATAACATGGTTTTTCTCATTAATTTATTCATGTGAAGGCTCCCTTTGATCATTATAATACCTGCTTTATCGCAATCTACCCCACCGAATTTCGATTGCCATTTAGATTTCCATTTTTGGACCATATAATAGACCTATTGTTGCATATCCGATCGGCAACGTGAATCTGATTCTTAACGTTAAAGGCATTGAGTCCTGGTAAATAGGAAGCGTATACCCAAATTGCAAAAATTGCTGAGTCATTATGATAGCTTCGCTAATCGGATTGGCTGTCAAGCAACCTGCACACACAATATTGTAAGTGCTCTTTGTTCCGCCGTTTCTAAAGGTTCTTTCTTTCTCTCTCTTTTCTCTTGCTCTCTACAAAAGATTTCAAAACTTCTTTCCCCATTTGTACCTTTCAAAAGCCAAAAAGGCTTTTCAAATGCCTTTCGCTTTCGACAAAGAATGTCTGATCACATGAAAACAAACAAACCCCCCCCCGCGGAGAACCAGTATTTACCATGACTCAATGCCTTTAACTATCGAGTACAAGTGCACAGTTGTGCCGTTGCTAACCCTGAACGTTGACTGGCGGGAGGTAGTGCCTCTACAGAGGTTGAATAGAGATACCAAGAAGATTCCAATATCCTGATCAGTTGCAGAGACCCGAAGGAAAGAGCAAGCGGTAACAAAATTCGTTGTTATTAACAACTTTAAAGATGGATCAAAGAACAGCAAACGACTTGAAAGAATCAGCAGCGAGTTTGACGATGCATGGATTCGGAAGATTGCTATCGACCAAATCAAAGGCAATGAGATGCATCTGGCTGTTGCTAATGCTTTTTTTTGTATCACTTGTAATTTTGACAGTGATGCCAACAGTACGGAGATACTTCAAAAGCCCGTCTTTAACAAAAGTAGAAACTGTTAGGGTATCTGAAATGAAAATGCCAGCCATAACAGTATGCGGACCAACATTAAGCAAATACCGGGTCAAGCAGTTCGCTGAAAAATCTAATATTACCCTGGAAAAGGACAAGCACGGGCAAATCAGCAACTTAGAGGAGATTTTATCAAAATATGATTCTCCTGCTAAACTTGCATACGACACTCGCACCTTCATAATTAATCCGAAATCTGGCTTGGAAAGATTAGGTATCGAGTACCGTGGCTATTGCTACAAGATAAATTCAAATGGAACATTTATTCAACGAACAGCAGGCCCCGACAGGTCACTTGAAATTGTCTTGTTTCTCAATGTGTCAGATGGCATGTCTATTTCATCACGTCAACCTGGTGACTCCGTTGAGGTGATTATTCAAGACCACAAACAATTTCCATCTGTGGATTCTGGGACAGTTCTCGCCCCTGTTGGTCATTTGACACAAATAGAGGTTAAGAAAACAGAGATACGGAGGCTCAAATCCCCGTACCCTTCAAAATGCACAAATGGTGAAAACATGAAGTTGCTGTTCAAAGGAGAATATACAATCAATAACTGCAGACTATCTTGCTTTCTTTCGAAGGTTGTTCACAAATGTAAAACGATATATCACTTTTATAATCTTCTTTTGCCGAAAAAGATGAGAAAACCACCTAGTAGCAGAGAGGATGATTTTCTTTGTCAGAACAACATAGAAAAAACACTGAGAAGCGAGGAATATGCTTCTTGTGGATGCAGATTGCCATGCAATGAAATTAGGTTTCGTAAAAGTGCTTCATTTTCAAAATGGCCGTCAACACAAGATATTGCATGGGAAAGGGTCTCTCTTGGCTTCGAAATAGGTTTAAATAAGAGTAACCTGACAGAAAAATTTGTTCGTGACAACTTTATTGCCATCAATGTTTTTTTTGGTGACATGGAATATCAGAAAATAACTGAAATTCCGATGTACACGCTTGATAAACTAATTGGAGAAATTGGAGGCCAGATGGGAATCTGGGTTGGTGCATCCATCTTTTCTTTGCTTGAGCTGATTTATTTATTTGTGCTGTTCGTAAGATTCTCCTGGAGAAAGAAGAGAGCCTTTAACCTTGATAAAAGTAGTGCGGTAGAAGAACAGTGATTCTCTTCATTAAGTAACATGGAACATTGTAAAAAAGTAAAAGTTTTTCTTCAGCTTCTTGAGATTAAACAAATCTTTAAATTAAGGCCCTTGTGGGCCAATGGTCCTTTACTTGTGCCAAATGGCCTATCCGTAACATTTTGTGACAAAGGCACGAGAAAAGCACATATTGATGCATTTTTGCTTGCATCGTTGTGTTATATTATTGAAATAAGCTCCTAACATAAGCAATTTTCGTAGCTGTTCTTAGTCATTGTCTAAATCTATTTTTATGCATCGTATGGAAAGATGTCCGGCGTTGTTGAGTATGTTTTCGAAAATACTGCCAAGCGGGTGGAGTTCGGGGGGTTGGGTGGTGGTGGGGGGCTCAGCGGGCTTAAAAGTAGCCCTCGCCTTCTTTTTGCTATTGTTTTTTTAAAAATGTTAACCATTTATACACATGCAATATACATGTAGGTTAGAATTTTACCCTCTACCAACCTCAACAAGTAGCTTAAAATGTCAGGGGAATCACGCAAACATGCCTGGTAAAGTAGAATTGTGGAAGATTAGAAGAGAAAAGTTTTTCGTGTTTTTAAATCGTTGTTGAGAATCAGCTGATGTAAAGAAGCACTTGAAGAAATAACTTGGTCTCTGTCTTTTGTCTCTCTGTGGATCCCCATTTGTATCTATCTCCGATGCAATACTGTTTCTCTGGATTGTTTTATCTGACGATCGCTTTATTGTTTTGCTTTAATGCTTTAAAGGTGCGAGCATGGCTCAGTGATTAGGTCCCTGACATGTCTACTTTTCCCCCTAGAGTGAGGAGAGTCGCCAGCTCTCTGTAATCTCAGACGTAGGAATCACGGGGTGAGGTCACATCGAGAGGAAGGACCAGGACACTGCTTGTGCTTTTCAGTGTCCTAAAACCACTTTAAGAAGCTAGGTAGCAAACAATACAATATGTTTTGCTAATGCATTATGATATTGGTATAAGGCGTGGTTCAAACGTCGTGCTTCTCATGTGCCGAACCTAGCTCGAGAATTAAGTACATGAGGGGCGCGACGTTTTAATCAATTTGGTATGGCAGATTTAGTTAGGAGCGGCAGACTAGTTTGGATCGGCAGAGCTTGCCGAGCTGCACGGCTCCAGCACGGCACGGTTTCAAGCGTCGAACTTGTCATGTACCGAACTCAATGCATAATTATATTTAATTTATTTTCCTTCCCAAAATTCATTTCTTTCTTGGAGGGCGCCTGCGTTTCAAACAAATATTTGAGATTGTGCGCCTCAACCAAGATACTTCATGTAACAATCTTAAAACCCATTTGGCGCGACATGATTAAGTTCGACGTTTGAAACGGGAGTCGCGCTAAACATGCTCAAGTGTCGCTCCAAACAGAGTTGAGTTCGGCACATGATAAGTGCGACGTTTGAACCAGGCCTTAAGTCTCTCCTCGTTACTTCTGCTCTTTTATCTTGCTCTCCTCTTCTTTTTCCCTGTTCTTCTTTATTGCCACTCATCTTCATACATCTGATCTGTCCTTCTGAAGAATAACTGCCCTATTGCCTATAGGAATCTTGGTCAAATTATTTTTGTTTGGCTTGAAAAGCAGTTAAACACTATAAAGCTCGAGCTTTGAATTCTGGGACTAAATTTAGTAACAATGCTAGGTATTCCTTAAATACGAGCAGGGTTATTGGTAGTAAGTCAAGATGTTCCGGGGAATGTTGATGGCGGTGCACAAATACAACAAGGCATTGAATGTGAATGTCTCTCGGATTTTGCGGACCAGCCATTGTTGATTGTTCAGTTCAGGTAAGACATCATCTCTTGAAAGATATGCTTGTAAATTGAGGATTTTTTGTTCAAATAACCAATGCTATGAGTTAACAACTTTTATCATAGTGATCTACCTCAAAATGTCAGTAAAACATCTACTTTTCAGGAATTTAAAATCTCCAAAGTAAACGCGATGCAATATTTAAGAACATTTAACGTTAACTGTGTGTTTTCCAAGAACAGAATAGCACATTTTCAAAGCTACGATACGGCAATCAACGGAATTTCCTGTTGTAAAAACCACTCAACCTTCCGTTAAGATTCAAGTAGCTAAATTTGATTTCTGCTTTATTTTCAATCCTTTGAATACAGAGAGATGCATTGAAAACATCTCCAAATTCCCTTCTATTTAAAGTGTCTTGAGAAGAAAAGAACGTTGAATACAAAATTCAAAATCAATGAATACAATCTTTAGAAAATTGTCCTGCTGTTTCAGTAGCTAGGCTTTTCTGTAACTTTACTTAGCTCGTCTTCCGTGAATTGATATCTCTCTATTGGTAGTTTATTAGCTTTACGTTGCCGATTTGACACTTAACGATAGATCTACTGTATAGTCCAATCAATGGGAAATTGAATGGCCATGGAAATTGAATGGCCATGGAAATCAATTGTCTTTATAGTGCCTTTACGGAGGTGTTACAATGAACGAACAATCATTATTCAAGTACCGGCAATCCAATTTTACTAGATGCATCTGCCATTTAATATGGCCGAAAAATATCACCCAAAAAGTAGTATTAACGAGAGTGAGATATATGGTGCAATTATTGGTGTCTCGATTTCTAATTGAATGAATATCACATGTGGGATAGAACGAATAAAGAAATTTCAATATTTGGATAGACATTCAATATCACGCATGAATCATTTACGAATTCATTTAAGTATGTTCATATTTAATCTAAAGAATACACCAGCTTTATCGCTTTATAATGTAGCCAAACGTCTGATGTTAGCCTGTCCATGCAACCCTTCTACCTAGCTTTTTGTTTCACACTTACAGGTAATAAATCTATATAGAAGGGTTGCGTATACCCAACTTGTCAAGTAACATCAAAATATTGGTTTGCGATTGGTCAGTATTGCAAAACTACTCACATGAAAAGCTTACCTCGCAGCAGAGTAGACAAACAGAACTACCGTAATGGCTGCAGGCGCGCAACTACGGGGGGGGGGGGTCCTGGGGGTCCAGACCCCTGCCTTTTTTCTCAAAAGGGGAAAAGTGCCCTTATTCCTGGAAAATTGCTTGAATATTTTAACTATTACGCTAAAATGGTTGGTCATACAGTAAATGACACACTCCGGAGATGTAATGGACCTCGCAGGAATACAGATAAATGATTTAGTCAAACTTTCACGCACTTGTTTGGTCGAACGTCATCATGTTGCAGTAATAGAGTCTATCTTCAAGCCCCAACTCTACAGCGTGTTTTATGATGCGCTACGCACTGGCTTTGAAGAAGAATGGTTCTGCGACTCAAAAACCAAAATAAAGGCACAAGATTTTGAACGGGATAGAGCCTCTACGACCTCTGGTAAAAAGTTACAAGAATAGAAACCAAGACATTTTTCAAGCCTGTCACATAGTTGACAGGGTCAAAGAAGATCTTTGCATGAAACGAGCGAATGCAGAGAAATATTTTCGGACTGGTATTAGCAAGCAGTAAATATGGCACAAAAAGTTGATGTTCAGCTGTTCCGTTCCTTGTCAGTATTACAAATCAGCTGAAGGCAAGACTTGGAGACAGAAACCAGCTGAAGGCAAGGCTCGTGGAACTGTTCAACCTCCTCCAATCTGTAGTGCGAAGCAAAGAATTCAATAATAATATTTTAAAGCGCAAAATGTCTTCGGATATGGAAGATGATGGGTTGCTATTCAAAAGTGAGCTGGCGCTGGGAAAAGGAGATGACAGCAGGGTCGCCGAGAGGGGGACAAAGGGGCAAATTGCCCTAGGGCCTCGAGGTCTAGGGAGCCTCACAAAGCAATGAATTCCGTTTTTAAATGGAATTTATTAAAAGTAACAAAATTACAATTAAAAAGTAAACATCTTAAACGCATTAGTGAATTTAAGCTATTTGCAAGGGTGTAGTGGCAAAATTTTTGCTCGCTTCGCTCGCAAGAGGCATTGTTTTTTCCATTTCCCCCCTCCTTCGGGCCTCCTAAACTTCATCACACCTCACCACAAAATAAACCGTACACCACAACTTTTCTCTATTGATCAGTTTCCCTTGTCTGGCGTACAATATTTGCAGATTTACTAACTGCTCATATTTTCGGTGTACCTAAACAAATGCCCCGGTGGACCTTTTCTGAAGTTTAATTAGTGCCCTTTTTGTGTCTTGGACCCCTGCCCTCTGAAATTTCTGGTTGCGCGCCTGGGCTGGGAAGTTGAAATAAAAAAACACATGTTTCTGAAAACCCCCGCAGAGTTGCTTGCTTTAGCTTGACACATTACCTTTAGGGCCGGACGTACACGACGCCGTTTTGGGTTAACTTCTGGTTCTTTTACTTATGAATACTGAAAGCCAAACCAGAATTAAACCGGAACCGGAATTAAAGTCACGCCGTGCTAGTGGCGAAGTGAAAACCGACCTGAAGTACTTCGCTGCGCATTCTATTTTGCGTCACAGCTCTGAATTGGTTGTCTGCATCATTTTCTTTCGATGCAACGAGCTTAGTGTTTAGAGAAAGATCCTTCTCACCAAGACACTAAACTGCTTCCCAAGTCACGGTCAAGCGATCAAACATTTTACCCGACATTTTTTGTTTGGTATTTAGGCAGAGAAAGTAAAAACTAAACAACAAAAATATGTTTATTTGCAGACCTATTTTGATGGGTCCAATGTAATGTAAACAAGACGCAAAGCAGAGCGACAATAAATTTCAATTCCAGTAACCACTTTTAATGGAGACGTGATCAGACCTGTCCCGGTTTTGCCAAGAGACTCCAGGTTTTGCTTGCTTTCTACCGGTCTCCCGGTTTTTTATGATTTTCTCCCTGTTTTTCCTTGTCCTACAGCAAAGGTTTTCTTATAGCAAAAACGATTCAAATGACTTTCTTCGCAACAAAATTTTTTTTCAATGTTTTCAAATTAACAAAAACGTTAAAAACCATTAGGAAGACGCTACCCATGATAATTCTTTTCATTAATTGTTTGTCCAAAATGACATTTTTGACAGGTATGTTGTTTATAAATTCAACAAATTCCAGGGATCTCCCTGTTTTGTGGGCAAATTTTCCTGTTTTTCTCAACAAAAAAACTAAAATCTCCAGGTTTTGAAAATTTTAGGTTGACAGGTCTGCGTGCTATCGTTCAAATCGACAAGAGCAACCTGGGGTCACTAACTCAACTCCTTTGCGGACTTCATGAAGTTAATGGAACACAGCACTCTCCTCCCCAAAGCGTTTGTTTGTTTCTAACTGAACAAGAGGTGCTTTGCTTTTTATCTAAGATCGCCTGCTGGGAAAAAATGCCAAAGCATAAAGGTTTATCTTAAGTAAAGTGAATCGAAAGCTGTAAAAACAGGGGTTCTTCGAGGTACTATTTTTGGTTCCTTTCTCCTGTGCAATTGTGCAGATGATAATACAAATTGAATTGATAGAATGCATATAAGAAAGGCATATCCACTTAACTGTAACAGGAGTTGACTATCAAAAAGCAATGATTGGAAGCCAGTGTTAATCACATCTAAAGTGCTTAACTTTGAAAATAAAGGTTTCCATCATTTTCCAGTGACCTGGAAAGGAAAGTTTGATATTCACCAAAGCGTCTTGTGCCGGTTCTGAATACAATGCGATGGCTTCAATTCTAGTACTGCTGGCTGACGGTGGTGTGTTGGCGTCTGCATACATTGCCCTTTTTAGATGTAACAATAAACAATATGGAAACCAACTTAAAAACCTGTATTGTTAACAAAATTGAAGTCTCGAGGCTTACAGAGTTGTGCCTCACACGAATCATTTTGGTAGGATCTCCGGTAGAAACCTAAATGTCACCTTCTTTGCTCGTGCTAGCTAAAGTTTCTAAAAAACCAACCTGGTTCCAGGTTTCTATTGTCCTAAATTGTCCACTAAAGTTCACTAGTAATCGAAAGAACAAATAATTGTCATGACAAAGTGCTTTACAGAAAGACGAATAAGCTTAGTATGAAGTCGAGAGAAGGAGATTCGCTTTTTTGTTACTTGAAACGAACTTAACTTTTCAATTAACAAACACAGCAGTGCAAGTAGCGTAGCATAACGTGAAAGACTCAGGGGAAAGACCAGTGCGCTCAGCAAATACTGAATAACTATTACAAAATACAGAAACCAACACTGACAAATTCCTTGATAGGTTTAAATCAAATGAAATTACTGAAAATCTCTGTAAAGTTTAGGCTATCACAGTCGATTCTAAAGATAAATGCATATACTAGTTTGATGTTAACGGAAATATGCCACTGAAATTGAGAGTAATCTGCTTTTCTTAGGGTCCTCGATGATGATAATTTAAATGTTTATGCTCATAGATGTGGTGTATTAAAGATGTAGCAGCCAAATGGTTAAATTCTTTGAGATTTTTGACTGCGAGATTTTTGACTTTAAAAGAAAAAGGGATGATCTAGAGTTCATTTTTAGTTATTTCGCCTCAAATATTTTCCAGGATATGTAAGAGAAACTTAACAGGAGGGTAAAACCATGAAGAAACAAGAGATAACTTAATTCCACAACAAATACCTTTCGGTAAAAGGGTTGATATGAAATTGGGATGCATTAAAAACATCCCATTGATTACAAGGCAGATTTTCTTGCGAGAATACAGCCTATACGCCATATCCTTTCGACAATACGACGATAGGACGGCAAAAGCTGCAGCCGTGGCTGAGCTTGCTGATGCTCTTAGTGCCACGAGCGGTACTACTGCTCATTATTTGTAAACTTATTTGGATAAACACGAACAAGATTTCTCTCTAATTGAACTAACAACTGCACTTCTATTAATATATCCTTTCAGCAGCGTGGGTTGCCTATAAAGCTAAAAATCTCGAACGATCTAGGTTTTACTATCTACTAGCAACTAACAGTAAAACAGATAACACGCAAATTGTGCATAAAACCCATGTGTTCGGTTCTTTATAGTACAAAAGAGAATAAAATTAAATAAGTCGCTTAATTTAGGCCAAGCTAAATCCACAATTTTGGGCCTAATTTTTTGCCATTAGATGTGGCCTGGTTAAATCAAAGCTGGCAATATTTTTCATTGTTTTTGTCTAAATTTTCCCATCCCGTAACTTTTGAGGATGTCCAGGCACATGCATGGGTTATAAAAAATTTGATTCTTAATTTCTGGCCTTTTTTATCGAGGCTCATTACGAGGTGGAGACCAAAAGTCATTGGCCAAGGCAGAAAGATCGCAAGTGTGCGGGGGAAAATATTTAGTCGCCAGCGTCGGACAAAAATCACCGTCGTTGGCGACAAAAATCGCTAGTGTGCGCTAGGCTTAAATGCTGCTTGCGAGTAGCGCCGTGACTACCAAGCCCAGATTGAATTGCGCAAAATGAACCATATGACGTTAAGGTTACGGTAAACGTTTTCTGGATGAAAACATCCTTTTTTCGATTATCTCACATTCAAGTAGTTGAACTTTCAAGGCACACAATGATACCAACATTGAAACGAACAGAAATCTTGAAAATGGAAAAAATGCGATGTAAACGAAGGTTTCCATAATTTCTTTATCAGAACATTTAGTTGAGGCCTGAAAATCTCTTGACCTGTTAAGTGTTGCTTTGCGGTGGTTGTGGTCGCATGTCTCATTTAAAATATCGCATGGCACATCCATGTATCCCATGTACGGCCGTGTTTATTTAAACAAGCTTATTGATCTTAAAGCTTCTAGTGTCTTGACCCGGATTACGTTGTTTACGAGTGTACCTTGCAAGCAAGATCAGTAAAATCTCGTTTTCTCCGAACTCACAAATCCTCTACATACAGGTAAGAAAAAGCTATTGTGTACCCAAGGAGTCAATCGAATGGCTCAAAAATTTGCCCACGGCCAGGACAGATGTCGGGTAAGCAAACAGTGTCTCAAAATTTTTGGATTTGCTCTGGTCCGTCTTTTATAGCCAAATACAGCTATGAGAGGGAAGAAAAATTGTTTGCCAATTTTTGACAGGGTACAGTTTCAAGGGGAGGAGGAATTTGAAAAATCTCAGACAAATTTTGGTAGCTTAGGATCTGCGCGTTCTGCTGATATAAATCAGATTTTGATACCTAAAACGCAAGGGTACAAAATAGCTTTTGAAGATGGTACACTCATTTAAGCAATAATTTGCCTGGAAAATATAATTTATCATATTTGCCAATTATTTTGATATGGTTGGAATCACCATGTTTTTGTGCATCGAATGATGTATAGTGTAATCTGATTCCATCAATAGTTTGATTTTTAGGGAGAGAAAACCAAATATCGTGTCAAAAATGTTTACCGTAACCTTTATAGGAATACGGCGTATCCTAAAACTTTTCAAAAAACAGAATCATTCACTTCTTTTGCAACCTCTTTTTCGAGGTTCGAAGATTTCCTCCTCTTCTTCCGGAATAAAATATCAATAAACTGAATTATCAAATAAATCAACTCAAGTACAGAAAAAATTGATGCACCAATCCATATTCCCATCTGGCCTCCAATTTCTCCAACAAACCTTTCAGTAGTATACATTTTAAGTTCAGTTATTTTCTCATACTCCATATCACCAAAGAAGACGCTGATTACAACAGTGTGTTTATGGATCCTTGGGTTCTCTGATGTCATCTTTGCAGTTGATGAATACTTGCGAAATTTCGTTTCTGTACACGGTAGCTCGCAGTTGCAGGAGGCATAATTCGATTCAATGAGCTTTTTAGTAATTTTCAAAGAGCATGAAGCTTCGCTTTGATTTCTTTATAGTTGCTTTTTCATCGCTTTTGGTAAAAGGTGGCTATGCCAAGCGAAGATATAAGAACATCTTTGTGAAACTTGGCTAAGGAGGCAAGACAATCTGCAGTTGCTAACTGTATAATCACCTTTGAAAAGCAGCTTCATGTTTTCGCCATTTGTGCATTTTGATGGGTAAGGAGGTTTAAGCCTCGTAATCTCGGTCTTTTTCATTTCAATAAAAGTCTGATGGCCGATTGGAGCAAGAATTCTCCCAGAATCCAGAGACGGAAATTGTTTGTGATCTTGTATGAGAACATGAACGGCGTCTGTTGGAGAGTTAAAAAGATGTACTCCATTTGATAAATTTACAAATAAAATAATATCGAAGGTGAACCCAAGATTAACCGATTTTTGTATGGCAGTTCCATTCGCATTTATTTTGTAGCAGTAACCTCGGTTGGCCACAAGCACTCTTTCGATGGCAATGTCATTTACGTCAGGGTTGATAATAAACATGGTGTTGTTATCATATGCTAGATCTTCTAGAGAGAAAACTTTCCCTAATATGTCATCGATGTTGTCTATAAGTCCAATCCGGTTATATTTGACGGTTAGGTTTTTCTCTTTTGCGAATTTTGTGACTTTAGCTTTACTAAAGCTTGGTCCGCATACAGTTATGGCTGGCATTTTCATTTCAGATACCCTAACAGTTTCTACTTTTGTTAAAGACGGGCTTTTGAAGTATCTCCGTACTGTTGGCGTCACTGTCAAAATTACAAGTGATATGAAGAAAAGCATTAGCAACAGCCAGATGCATCGCATTGCCTTTGATTTGGTCGAAAGCAATCTTCCGAATCCATGCATGGTCAAATTCGCTGCTGATTCTTTCAACTCGTTTGCTGTTCTTTGATCCATCTTTAAAGTTGTTAATAACCGCGATTTTTGTTACCGCTTGCTCTTTCCTGTGGGTTTCTTTCCTTCGGGTTTCTTTCCTTCGACAACTGAGCAGAAAATTGGAATCTTCTTGGTATCTCTATCCAACCTCTGTTCTAGAAGCACAACGTTCTGTCAGTGCACCGTTCAGGGTTACCAATAGGCTCTGTGGCGTGATATGATTGGGGAATTAGCTTTACGTTGCCGATTTGACACTTAACGATTGATCTATTGTATAGTCCAATCAATGGGAAATTGAATGGCCATGGAAATCAGTTGAAGAATAGTGCCTTTACGGAGGTGTTAATTGAACGAACAATCATTATTCAAGTACCGGCAATTCCATTTTACTAGATGCATCTGCCATTTAATATGGCCTAAAATACCACCCGAAAATTGTATTAATGGAAGTGAGATATATGCAATAACTGGTTTCCCGATATCTAATTGAATGAATACCACATGTGCGATAGAACAAATAACGAATTTTTCATATATGAATCGATTAATATAAAAAGAACATGAAAAGGAACAGTGATCCAAGGTTTGCCGTTGATTTGCTGCTGCTGAATATGGTCTGGTGCGCATAAATCTTTTCCGTACTTGAACTGATTTTCTTGTTCGTTTAGTTTGCGGTTTTTTGTGCCGGGAGAAGAGAAAGGAACATTTTTATCTCGATAAATGTGTAAGAAGTGACTGATTCTGTTTTATGAAAGTTCGTAATAATTGTAGAATGCTTTCTAGTCACCATTCCTTTTGTAAGCAAACCCCCAGACTGCCAATTATGGGGTCTGGGAGCCGTGGATAGCGGGGAGGGAAAGTAGGGAAAAGAATATAGAAATCCAAAAATTATGAAAAATATTTCTGTTAACATAGATTATTGTTAAACTGTCCAATTGGGATCAGAATGGGATTTTAGGAATCGTCAAGAGTAGGAGGGAATTGGAGTGTCAAATCGGCAACGTAAAGCTAATTCCCCAATCATATCACGCCACAGAGCCTATTGGTAACCCTGAACGGTGCACTGACAGAACGTTGTGCTTCTAGAACAGAGGTTGGATAGAGATACCAAGAAGATTCAAATATTCTGCTCAGTTGCCGAAGGAAAGAAACCCGAAGGAAAGAAACCCGAAGGAAAGAAACCCAAAGGAAAGAAACCCAAAGGAAAGAGCAAGCGGTAACAAAGTTCGTTGTTATTAACAACTTTAAAGATGGATCAAAGAACAGAAATTGACTTGAAAGAATCCGCAGCGAGTTTGACCATGCATGGATTCGGAAGATTGCTTTCGACCAAATCAAAGGCAATGAGATGCATCTGGCTGTTGCTAATTCTTTTCTTCATATCACTTGTAATTTTGACAGTGATGCCAACAATTCGGGGCTACTTCAAAAGCCCGTCTTTAACAAAAGAAGAAACTGTTCGGGTATCTGAAATGAAAATGCCAGCCATAACTGTATGCGGACCAAGCTTTAGTAAAGCTAAAGTCACAAAATTCGCAAAAGAGAAAAACATAACCGTTAAATATAACCGGATTGGACTTATAGACAACATCGATGACATATTAGGGAGAGCTTCCTCTCTAGAAGATATAGCATATGATAACAACACCATGTTTATTATCAACCCTGACGAAAATGACATTGCCATCGAAAGAGTGCTTGTGGCCAACCAAGGTTACTGCTACAAAATAAATGCGAATGGATTTTTCGTACAACGCTCGACTGATATCGAGAAATTTCTTTTCATAGGATTGTTCCTAAATATATCAGATGGAGTATATTTACGTAGGTCTACAACGGACTCCGTTGAAGTGAACATACAAGATCACAGACAACTTCCATCACGGGATTCTGGAACGGTTCTTGCTCCAGTAGGTCATCTGACCTCTATTGAAATTAAAAAAACTGAAATTAAGAGGCTAAAACCTCCGTACCCATCAAAATGCACAAATGGCGAAAACTTGAGACTGCTTTTCAAAGGTGATTATTCGATTAGCAATTGCCGACTGTCTTGTTTCCTTATCCAAGTTTCTCAAAAATGTTCTGGTATCCACTTTTTTGATAGCATCCTTTTACCAAAGGCGATGAGAAAGAGGCTCGCAAGAAATGAAAGCGAATTATCATGCACTTATTCAATTTATGAAAGCCTCTATAATTCGAATTACGCTTCCTGCAACTGTGAACTACCGTGTACAGAAACAAGATACAATAAATATTCATCATCTGCAAAGCTAACATCTTCTGATCCAAGTATCCATAAGCACATCGTGGCTATTAACGTCTTCTTTGGGGGTATGGAGTATGAGAAAATAACTGAATTTAAAATGTATACTACTGAAAGGTTTGTTGGAGAAATCGGAGGCCAGATGGGAATATGGATTGGTGCATCAATTTTTTCTGTATTTGAGCTGATTTATTTGTTCGTCCAGTTTGCGGGTGTTTTTTGCCGGAAGAAGAGAAGGAAATCTTCTAACCTCGAAAAAGGGATGTCAAAAGAAGCGAATGATTCTGTTTTATGAGGTCGTCATAACAATTGTAGAATACTTTCTATGCACCTCACTTTTATAAGACTACCTTCTAATGATAGGCTGCTAATGATAGGGAACTTGAGTATGTGGAGAAAGAGGAAGCAAACTAGAGAACCAGAAAGGAGAGAAGGGTAACCCTTTAATTTTCAAGATCCAATTTTTCTTGTTTGAATCAGGATGGAATGTGCGAAAACTATCAAGAGTGAAGGGGATTGGATGGTTAATGATCCGAAGTTTGCCTGTAAACAGACATCGATTTCCATGTCATATGACACTTCGCTTCCAACAGGCTGTATTATCGCAAGGGATGTTTTCGATGCATCTCAATTTGATATCAACCCTTTTATAGAAGGGCATTAGTTTTCAATTCCAGCGTAAAAACGATCTCGAGACAACTTTTGTAGGCAAAGAGACCGGGAAGTTTAAGCTTTAAGTATTAAGCTAAGAACTATGAAACTCCATTTTCAAAAATAA
>NW_027020228.1:3367256-3378639 GCF_013076305.1 Rhopilema esculentum | reverse complement strand
TTTCTGGTATGTGAAAAAGCGAAATTTCTATTGCAGTTTGCTTGAATATGCTCAGTTGAAAGGCAGATGACAAATTCCTTCAGTATGAGGTATGTTGCCTTTTTTATCTCTTGTTTCTCTACATAAGGCAGTCAAGAGGGATTGTTTTTATCTATTCGTTATTGGGCAACTGAAAATGGTTGCAGTTACAGACAGTTTTATTCTGCAGTGAAAAGTTTTACTTATAAAAATGTTTGGACATTGGGTTTAGTTGAAGATATAATTCAAATGGAAGATGAAGGTTACATTCGCTAACGACTAATTGACAACCACAATACTCAGATCGGAACTTTGCAATTATTAAAGTTTGTCTACTTCTCAAAAATATTAAGGTGAAAAACGCTAAAAGTACAGCATATTCTTAGAAAAAGATAAAAACAGCAAACTTGATCGTACCCCTTTTTCTTTTTAATTCCTTCCTCTTTCCCTCTTTTACTTGCTTAGGGCTTTGTTATAGTGTGCGGGGCCTTTCCCTAACATTATCCACTAAAAACAAACACAAATCCTTGTATAGGAGGATGTGACACTCCTGATTCTTCATGAGTTGGTCGGTAAATCTTCCACAAAATCCTTAGTTTGCTGCAAAATTGTTTGTCGGGAAGTCAATTAGCCCCTAAACTTTCTTCATCTGTCTTCGCCGGTAAGTTTTTCGCTTGATGACCTTCCATGATGATTTCGTTATTTAGTTTTGTATTAATTTGTAATTAGTGCTTTTTTCAATATATACGGTGGCAGCATTTATGCTTCAGATATAATTGTTAATATTTACGGATGTCTCCTTAGAACCGATGGAAAAACGCGACGAATTATTAACAACATAAAATAACATAACATACGGCCCTTCCACGAGACGCTAACTTTAAAAAAAACATGTACAAATTAATGTCAAGATTAAGTAAATTCCAACGTCAGAATATTATCACATTATGGAAAATATCAGGGATACTCGAAATTCTACCACAATAGCCATTACATGACGAATCTATTTACACATCTGTCATTTAGATGCATTTGCATACCCTTTCTTAACTTTGTAAAAGTTGTCATGTTATTGTTTGTAATTTTCCAATGTTGCTTTAACACAACGGCGCTCTCCAGGACTGCGATTCCATGATTCTTAAAGGCAATCTTTCTCGTTGTGGATTGGTTAACGAGAACAATAGCTGGAACAATAGCCTAAACACAATTCCAGCGCTCCGCCATGTTTTTCACAATGCGATAAATTAAAGGGGGACTGGAAAAAATAAAAAATCCCTTTGTTCTTATGATCAATCAACGTCGTGACAGATTGCCTTTAAGATACCGCTAGACACGATTTTGATATGCTTTAGTTATCTGGATGTTCCTCGGTGATGTTATTTCTATTTACAAAATACTTGATTGACTGCCATAGCAAGAAAAGAAGCTCTACCACCGAAAAAACAGACGCACCTAACCAAATTCCCATCTGTCCACCAATATCAGATATGAGCTTGACGGTTGTAAATTCTTCAACTTCGGTGATCTTTTGGAAGCTCAATTCACCAAAATATACATCGATCTTAAGGAAGTTATTTCTGATAAATTCATCTGTCACTTCGCTTTTGTTAAGTCCAAAGGCTGCACTTGCTAATGCTTTGTACGCTGGGAGATCGTTTTTAGGCGGCCATTTTGCGGTTGAAACAGTCTTGTGGAACTTTGTTTCCATGCATGGTAACTGGCAGTGACATGATTCAAAGTTTGTGTCAATCAGATAATTGTAGATGCTAGTGCTGCAGGCAACTGCTTCACTTATATTAGTTGAATTTTTTCTCATATGTTCCGGCAAGAACATATTATTGTGAAAGTCAATGCTTTTACATTGTTTGTGTGCCATGTTCAGTGCACATGTAATATGACAATTTTCAATTGTGTATGTTCCCTCAAACAGCAGTGGTTTATTTTCCCCATTTGTGCAATTCGAATGGAAGGGACTTTTAAGCCGGGTTACCACGGTTTTGCTAATTTCGATTCGTGTTAATTGTCCTACTGATGCAAGTATAGAACCTGAACCATGAAATACAGGCTCGTCAAACTCCTTTATATCAACGTACACCGAGTCGCCTTCGCTTGACAATGCCCATGGAACAACGTCAGATATATTAACAAACAATATGAATGAAAGCCCATGTAAGGAACCAGGTTTTTTCTGAAAATATTTTCCGTTCATGTTTACCTTACTGCAAATACCTTTGTAAAATACTGGTACTCTTCCGATGTCACTTGTGAAATTGCATTTCTCTAGAGTGGCAAATGTGCAAAATCCTGAAGTATTTGTCAAGAAAAGACTCTCCATGTCAGGTATAATTCTCCAATAGTTTTCAACCGTTGACAAATTCTGTAAGATTTCTTCACTGCGGAGATAGGGGTGTGAGAACTTCTTGTTGACGTCAAAATCTACCTGGATAGTTTTATTGGATTCTTCTGCAAATCGTTCCAGTTTGTGTTTGCTGACGCTAGGCCCACAAACCGTAACACTGGGAAAACGAATTTTTGAAGTGATAACCGTTTCACTTTTTGTCATGGATGGGTTACTTAGATAGTATCTCAACAGTGAAATAACACAAATATTGAAAATGACCAAGTTACAGATCATGATCACCAACCAGACGAATTGTGTTCGCTTCGATTTGCTAATGAATATCCTTCCAAATCCATGCATTGACATATTCGCAGCCGAATCCTTGAGCTCCATGACTTACACTTTTATAACAAGACGTTTTAGAAATCAAGCTAATTTTTCCAACTACGAGTTGGCGCTTTTAACAAATAACATGCTTTTAACCTGCCTTAATACATCTGCATTTAATTCAACGATATCATCTACATATAAACATGAATGTTGATTTTATGTAGATGATCTGATTGGTTTGGTCAATGGTGCAAGAGTTTCCTGATTGGCTTCTTCGCTCTTTCACAAAAAAGAAAAATTAAACTTTTATAGAAGGCGCTACAATGCTTGAATATTTGATCAATTTATTCCCTTTATATCCAAGCCGAATGTTTGATAAAGCAAAGGACTTTATTGATACAGAAGTATGTATCTTCAAACCCTATTAAAAATTGTTTTGATTTACCAGTAACAGTATGGTTTTTGAGGTTTCCTTTGTGCAGAAAAGAAACCAATTCAAATGCTAAACAACTTAAAATGTTTGTTGGTTGTGAAATATTTAGGATGAGATTTTTAATCTGTTTTTGCTTTAAATGTTATCTTAACAAAAAGCTTTATTACAACCATAGATCAGTTTTTTATGAAATAGCATATTTTCTTTGTTTTCCCTATAATTTAGTTTAATCAATGAGAAAGTTATGTTTTAAAGAATGTCAAAGAAATTAAAAATGCTTTCTTATTTCAACCGTGCATTTATTGAAAGATTATTTGCATTTGGCAAAAACATATTGTGAATACAACACTATTTGATAAAATCTATCGTTAGTGTCAAGCAAATCATGTGATAAAATACAATAAATCTAGAAGAAGTCAGAATTATGATATTTTCAAAAAGCTTGTTGCTATTTCAACAAACTCTTTGTCATTGAAACGAGAGCGTAACTTATCAAATCTTGTAGCACTTAGAATAGAAATTCAATTTAACTGTGTCCCTTTGGCTATTTTGTTTAAAACGCACCGCAACTAAATAATTTTTTTGCTACCACGCGCTACAGTATCGCTTAAAACAGCATCAAAAAAATTTTAATGCATTTAATTTTGAAAACTATCGGAAATTGTTTTTGCAACGTAAAAAGACAGCTGCTTCGCAAAAAGCGTTGTCCTCTGCTTTGACTCGCAAAAAGCGTTTTACTTTATGGCATTTTACTCTGCTTCGACTCACCTTGTGAAAAATGTGCTTTTCACGTAGAATGTCTATTCGTAGATTAACCTTCAAAGTTACAAAGAGGAATGGGAAGATAACAATGTAAATTTTTGTATTATGCATATCTTGTTCTATCCACTAAAGTTTTTCATTCCTCGTTAAGATTTGGCCCTCTAATGTTGTCACCACCTTGAACCAGGCCCAATTCCAGTAGCAAATTGGGCCTTGTTGTGAGAAAGATTTTTTGTCAACACATAACATAATGGTATCTAACAATCTGGAAGACGAATGAAATGCAAGAAACCCATTCGAAGAATGGCCATTGAACATCTTTTCTTGGAACTAATTTTACGATCTTCCCCCACCCTTAAATCGGTGAAAGTAAACATGGATGCTGATAATACAAGCCTATCGTTTTTATCAAATTCTTTGGCGAATATTAACGAAAGTGTACACGTAGATCTAGAATATCTAGAAATATGGCTTTTTGCGAAGCAGCTGTCACTTTACGTTGCAAAAACAAATAGCGCGCTAGCTAGTCGTGGACAGAAGAATGTCAAACGGTTTCAAAAAGCTTAACACTTGATCCTCTTTCAAAATCAATGGTTAAGATGAGATTCTGCCATTGAATAATATTTACATGAATACCGAGATTGTGGCAACATGTTTTTGGATAATTGGTAGAGCCGGTAGTCATTGCTCCAGCTGCTTTAGAATCCAGTTACGTACAACTGAAAAGCTGCCGTTGTGTAGACAGTTTTCACTTTTGAACAATTTGTGATATTCTCTACAGGCAAACGGCACTGATTGGGCAACCTCGCCAGTCGTCTGCTCGCGTATCTATTTGGCCTATTTCGATCCACAACTTGGTATATATACTTCCTAGTTTAGAGTTTTCGACCAATGTTCCAAAACATTTTACTGTGAAGAGTGTCATATGAAGAGCTTTAATAAATTAAATATGAAATGCTTTCATCAGATTTCTGAATTATCGGAGTGCAGGAATGCGATGTACATAACCTGTATAGCAAAATGATGACAAGTGCAATCGTAAATACATTTGGTCCTAAGAACGATAACTTATTGAAAAGGGAGGATCTTCTTTAGAAGACATAAATTTTTTGTTTTCACATTCCAATACCCTAACCCTCCAACATTCCTGTATTAAAACATTTCAACAGTCCGATTACCATTGAACAGTCGCAGTGCCGGCGCCAGCTATTACAGAGTGGGAGGGTAATGGGCGTGGCCAGTGTGACCATGCCCCTTTTGCCTCGTTCTAGTGATTCGTCCCTTCTCTTATCAATATATCAGTATTTGCTACGCTGCTTGCACTGCTGTGTTCATTAATATAGAAGTTAAGTTTGTTTCAAATAGCAAAAAAGGGAAAACCCTTCTCTCCACTACGCTCTACATTTACTCGTATCTCTGTACAGCACTTTGTCATAAAAATTATTTGTTCTGTTGTTTAGTAGTGAACTTTAGTGGACAATTCAGGACAATAGAGACCTGGAAGCGAGTTGGCGTTTTAGAAAATTTAGCTAGCACGAGCAAAGAAGGCGACATTTAGGTTTCTACTGGAGATCCTACCATAATCGTTAGTGTGAGGCACAACTCTGTAAGGCTCGCGACTTCAATTTTATAAACGATACAGGCGCCAGCCCCCACGCTGTGTCGCCTATGCATATTTTCAATCCAATTTGTGTCGTCATCTGCACCATTGCCCAAAAGAATGGAACCAAGAACCGGACCTTGAGGAACACCTGTTTTTTTTCCTTTCCATTAACTCTACTTTATGCTTTGGCTTTCTCCTAGCAGGTCATCTGGGATCAAAAGCAAAGCACCTCCCTCTACTTGTTCAGTTAGAAACAAACAAATGCTTTGGAGAGGAGCGTGCTGTGATCCAGAACCATCAGGAATTCCGCAAAGGAGTGGAGCTAATGACCGCAGATTTCCCTTGGCGATTCAAACGATAGCACGTCTCTATTAGAATTGGTTACTTGAATTGAAATTTATTTTCGCTCTGCTTTGCGCCTCGTTTATATAAAATTCGACCCAACAAAACATGGTGTTCAAACGATCCAACATTTCACATTAAGGTCATAACGGAATACCTCTTTCTTTGCAGAAAGTTGCCACCAGGTTGTAGTGACTGCTCCTCTTTTCCTTCTTTTCCTTAAAAATTGTTTTCTAAATAAACAAATTATTGTTTCTAGTATGTGAAAAAGCGAAATTTATATTGCAGTTTGCTTCAATATGCGCACTTGAAAAGCGGATGACAAATTCCTTCAGGATCAGGTATGTTGGCTTTTTTACCTCTTGTTTCTCTACATAAGGCAGTCAAGAGGGATTGTTTTTAACTATTCGTTATTGGGCAACTGAAAATGGTTGCAGTTACAGACAGTTTTATTCTGCAGTGAAAAGTTTTACTAATAAAAATGTTTGGACATTGGGTTTAGTTGAAGATATAGTTCAAATGGAAGGTTACATTCGCTAACGAATAATTGACAACAACAATACTCAGATCGGAACTTTGCAATTATTAAAGTTTGTCTACTTCTCAAGAATATTAAGGTGAAAAACTCTAAAAGTACAGCATATTTTTAGTAAAAGATAAAAACAGCAAACTTGATGGTACCCCCTTTTCTTCTTAATACCTTCCTCTTTCCCTCTTTTACTTGCTTAGGGCTTTGTTATAGTGTGCGGGGCCTTTCCCTAACATTATCCACTAAAAACAAACACAAATCCTTGTATAGGAGGATGTGACACCCCTGATTCTTCATGAGTTGGTCGGAAAATCTTCCACAAAATCCTTAGTTTGCTGCAAAATTGTTTGTCGGGAAGTCAATTAGCCCCTAAACTTTCTTCATCTGTCTTCGCCGGTAAGTTTTTCGCTTGATGACCTTCCATGATGATTTCGTTATTTAGTTTTGTATTAATTTGTAATTAGTGCTTTTGTCAATATATACGGTTGCAGCATTTATGCTTCAGATATAATTGTTAATATTTACGGATGTCTCCTTAGAACCGATGGAAAAACGCGACGAATTATTAACAACATAAAATAACATAACAAACGGCCCTTCCACGAGACGCTAACTTTAAAAAAAACATGTACAAATTAATGTCAAGATTAAGTAAATTCCAACGTCAGAATATTATCACATTATGGAAAATATCAGGGATACTCGAAATTCTACCACAATAGTCCATCCTTTTCTGCCATTACATGACGAATCTATTTACACATCTGTCATTTAGATGCATTTGCATACCCTTTCTTAACTTTGTAAAAGTTGTCATGTTATTGTTTGTAATTTTCCAATGTTGCTTTAACACAACGGCGCTCTCCAAGGCTGCGATTCCATGATTCTTAAAGGCAATCTTTCTCGTTGTGGATTGGTTAACGAGAACAATAGCTGGAACAATAGCCTAAACACAATTCCAGCGCTCCGCCATATTTTTCACAATGCGATAAATTAAAGGGGGACTGGAAAAAATAAAAAATCCCTTTGTTCTTATGATCAATCAACGTCGTGACAGATTGCCTTTAAGATACCGCTAGACACGATTTTGATATGCTTTAGTTATCTGGATGTTCCTCGGTTATGTTATTTCTATTTACAAAATACTTGATTGACTGCCATAGCAAGAAAAGAAGCTCCACCACCGAAAAAACAGACGCACCTACCCAAATTCCCATCTGTCCACCAATATCAGATATGAGCTTCACGGTTGTAAATTCTTCAACTTCGGTGATCTTTTGGAAGCTCAATTCACCAAAATATACATCGATCTTAAGGAAGTTATTTCTGATAAATTCATCTGTCACTTCGCTTTTGTTAAGTCCAAAGGCTGCACTTGCTAATGCTTTGTACGCTGGGAGATCGTTTTTAGGCGGCCATTTTGCGGTTGAAACAGTCTTGTGGAACTTTGTTTCCATGCATGGTAACTGGCAGTGACATGATTCAAAGTTTGTGTCAATCAGATAATTGTAGATGCTAGTGCTGCAGGCAACTGCTTCACTTATATTAGTTGAATTTTTTCTCATATGTTCCGGCAAGAACATATTATTGTGAAAGTCAATGCTTTTACATTGTTTGTGTGCCATGTTCAGTGCACATGTAATATGACAATTTTCAATTGTGTATGTTCCCTCAAACAGCAGTGGTTTATTTTCCCCATTTGTGCAATTCGAATGGAAGGGACTTTTAAGCCGGGTTACCACGGTTTTGCTAATTTCGATTCGTGTTAATTGTCCTACTGATGCAAGTATAGAACCTGAACCATGAAATACAGGCTCGTCAAACTCCTTTATATCAACGTACACCGAGTCGCCTTCGCTTGACAATGCCCATGGAACAACGTCAGATATATTAACAAACAATATGAATGAAAGCCCATGTAAGGAACCAGGTTTTTTCTGAAAATATTTTCCGTTCATGTTCACTTTATTGCAAACACCTTTGTAAAATACTAGTACTCTTCCGATGTCACTTGTGAAATTGCATTTCTCTAGAGTGGCAAATGTGCAAAATCCTGAGGTATTCGTCATGAAAAGACTCTCCATGTCAGGTATAATTCTCCAATAGTTTTCAACCGTTGATAAATTCTGTAATATTTCTTCACTGCGGAAAAAGGGGTGTGGGAACTTCTTGTTGACGTCAAAATCTACCTGGATAGTTTTATTGGATTCTTCTGCAAATCGTTCCAGTTTGTGTTTGCTGACGCTAGGCCCACAAACCGTAACACTGGGAAAACGAATTTTAGAAGTGATAACCGTTTCACTTTTTGTCATTGATGGGTTACTTAGATAGTATCTCAACAGTGAAATAAAACAAATATTGAAAATGACCAAGTTACAGATCATGATCACCAACCAGACGAATTGTATTCGCTTCGATTTGCTAATGAATATCCTTCCAAACCCATGCATTGACATATTCGCAGCCGAATCCTTGAGCTCCATGACTTACACTTTTATAACAAGACGTTTTCGAAATTAAGCTAATTTTTCCAACTACGAGTTCGCGCTTCTAACAAACAACATGCTTTTAACCTGCCTTAATACATCTGCATTTAATTCAACGATATCATCTACATATAAACACGAATGTTGATTTTATGTAGATGATCTGATTGGTTTGGTCAATGGTGCAAGAGTTTCCTGATTGGCTTCTTCGCTCTTTCACAAAAAAGAAAAATTAAACTTTTATAGAAAGGCGCTACAATGCTTGAATATTTGATTAATTTATTCCCTTTATATCCAAGCCGAATTTTTAATGATGCAAAGGAATTTATTGATACAGAAGTATGTATCTTTAACCCCTATTAAAAGTTGTTTTGATGTACAAGTAACGGTACCAGTTTTGACGTTTCCTTTGTGCAGAAAAAAACCAATTCAAATGCTAAACAATTTCAAATTTTTGTTGATTGAAATATTAGCGAAACAGCCGCCACTTTACGTTGCAAAAACAAATAGCGCGTTAACTAGCCATAGACAAAAGAATGTCAAACGGTTTCAAAAAGCTTAACACTTGATCTTCTTGATCTTCAGCCAGATGCATCTCATTGCCTTTGATTTGGTCGAAAACAATCTTCCGAATCCATGCATGGTCACACTCGCTGCTGATTTTTTTAAATCAATTTCTGTTCTTTGATCCATCTTTAAAATTGTGAAGAACCTGGAACTTTTTTTATAACTTCTGTTTGAGATTCAATCAAGTGTCTCTTCTTCCACTACCCATTTGTCGTTTACCTATTGATATTAATTAGCAATCAGTTCTGAATGCATTGCAGGTACACAGGTTGTGTTCATTCATATCGATACCGCAACGATACAAGGGTTCTAAAAAGTTTTTCATCAACTGTTTCCGATTACGAAGCAATGTATCGCAAAACATGTCTTCATTGAAGGTGCCCCTTTTTCTTCTCAACCTTCAGGTAAATGTAAACTGGGGTGCTATAGGAATTGCTATTAGCCCTTGCTCTACCAAAGTTGGCGCTATATCCATGATGTATTTGTAACATGTTACTACCTAGCTTCCAAAGGTATTTTTAGGGCACTGAGAAGCTATGTATATCGAGCAATGTCTTGGCCCTCCCTCTAAAGCTGACCATGCCTTGTGATTTATTCGCCTAGAAATCAGAGGCTTTATATGAAAGCTTTTCGTATTTCATTTTATTAAAGCTCTTCGTGTGACACTCTTCACAGTATAATATTTCAGAACATAGATAAAAAACTCTACGCTAGAAAATATATATACGAAGTTGTGGATCGAAATAGGCAAATCAGAAACGCGAGCACGTGACTGTTGAGGTTGCCCAATCAATGCCGTTTGCCTGTAGAGAATATCACAAATGGTTCGAGAGTGAAAACTGTCTACACAACGGCAGCTTTTCAGTTGTACGTAACTGGATTCTAAAGCAGCCGGAGCAATGACTACCGGCTCTACTAATTATCCAAAACAGGTTGCCATTATAATTTTTGCCACAATCTCGGTATCCATGTAAATATTTTTCAATGGCAGACTCTCAACTTCACCAGTGATTTTGAAAGAAGATCAAGTGTTAAGCTTTTTGAAACCGTTTGACGTTCTTTTGTCTATGACTAGTTAACGCGCTATTTGTTTTTGCAACGTAAAGTGGCGGCTGTTTCGCTAAGATTTCACAAACAACAAAAATTTGAATTTGTTTACCATTTGCAATGGTTTCGTCTTGGCACAAAGGAAACATCAAAACTGGTACCATTACTGGTACATCAAAACAACTGTTAATGCACAGACCGCGTAATAAAAGATCTTTGACATTGTTTGCAAATAAAAAACATTGTTTGCCTCCTTGCAACTGTGGCCTGCCTTGCAATGAAACAAAATTTCGCAATTATTCTTCGCACTCGAAATGGCCATCCACAGAATATATAGATCAGTAGGAAGAAATGATTGGCCGTCTTCGTTCAATCAATGGAAGTGAGCAGAAAGAGGATTATATTCGGAATAATCTTATCGCCGTTAATGTATTCTTTGGAGAAATACAATAAAAAAAGTAACTGAAATGCCGATGTACACTGCTGAACGATTTGTTGGAGAAATCGGTGGCCAGATGGGGATTTGGATTTATAGGGGTAGTAACACCCCCTCCCCCACTGCTTCACGAATTCATCGGTCTGTCTAAAAAATCCTTAGTTTGTCGGTAAAATTTTCTCTCAGTAGGCGAAATTGCACCTAAATTCATCTCCATCTATGTCTTTGTCGGTAAATTTGTCTATTGATGACCCTCCATACCCCCCTAGTCTGGACGTTCAAGCGACGCCACTGACGGAGTACGTCCTTAAAAGCGATCCACAGACATTTAAATGGCTGGAGAAATCTGTATATCAACTACTGGTCAATCAATAAATATCTGAGTTGTATCACGTTTATTGATTAGTAGTAGTTTGTGATTGGCCATTGACTGGCAGATGGCCTAAGCCCCTCTAGTATACCTGTTGAATGTCTTAAGTTTTAGCGAAG